>PVJH01020991.1:0-39580 GCA_004026705.1 Nesogale talazaci
GGAGCCTGAATCTCACTGGTCATTCTTTGCCTTTTTACAGCCCTGACTTCTCCCTTCCCATCTCATCAAGACTGTATCATGACAGAGTATATTCATCAACCAGGAGTCAACCTAATAATTAGTATACAGAGCTCAGAGAAGGGGGATTCAGGAAGAATGAAAACAATTTCCATCGGAGATTCTAATTCTGGGGTTCACGGAGCAGCTGCAAGGAATCAAGGGACCCATCTGACATTTCATTGAAGCCAGTTTTCTCCACCTGGACACTTCTGACATGGGAACAGATGATTCTGAAAGATTTGTCCTGAGCATTCGTGACGTTAACAGCATCCCCGGTCTCTACCCACTAGATGCCAGTAGTGCCTGCCTCTTAAGTCACAATAATAAAAAAAAAATGCCTCCACACACTGTCAAATGTCTTTCAGAGAGTAAAGGGGTGCAGACTCCCCCGTCCTCCAGAGACCCACTCCCACAAAGCTTTGTATGTAAGTGCTTTGCCTTTTATTCTGAAGGGCTCAGGGTGCTTCTTGCTGTTTCCTGAAAGAAGCCCATGACCTCAACAGGGTTGAAAGCAATTACTTAAAGCCTTTCAAAATAATCACGAATGAACACACATCTCCAGCTGTAGTTGTGGAGGACTGAGCACCATCAGGGCTAATTAAAGCTGCAGAGTTTGAAAATGTACCAGGCAATCCATACATGCCTTTGTACTGCTTCCCACTCCTTTGAAGGGAAACCTCACCAATGAAGAAAGAGTTGGGGTGGAATTCCCAAAAGAGGACTCACTTCTTCAAATACTGTCTTCAGCAGAGAGGAACACTGTCAGCTATGGAGTGTCTCCTAAAGAGCTGAGGGCTAAGGACAATGCAAAAGAAAAAGAAAAAGTCCAAACGGGAAGCTGGTCAGTTGTTTGTCAGAAAAGAAATCAACTAGCATTGATTGGAAGATTGATTCGAATGAGAGGAGGAGAGGAAGGTAGATAGATAGATAGATAGATAAGATAGATAGATAAGATAGATAGATAGATAAATAGATAGATAGATGGGTGGATGATAGATTAGATTAGATGAAGAGAAGACAGAAAGACAGAAAATGGTGAGAAAGATATTAAGAGATATGCACAAATGGAGAATGAATGAGAGAGAGGAATAGAGAGGTTGAGATTGAGAACAGACAGAGATAGAAATAGACTGACTACAAATGAAATAGGAGCCATGTCCTGGAAGACTATTGCCCTGACTCTGACAAGGACCCCAAACCCCAGCTAATCCACCAAAGAACTCTCTCACTCCTTATCTCTCCTTCGTCCTATCTCCTCTCTGGCCTTGTCACCCCTTCCAAAGTGACCACAAGTCCCAAGCTCAGAAGGTCACTTTCCGCATACTTGAGAGCCTTCCTTCCAAGATCCCCCAAGGGCAGTAGGAAAACCGGAACTTCCCAACCCAAATACCAGGCTCAGAGAGCAAACCGGACGCGTCGCTAGTCTCCCCACGGCTCATCCGGAGCACCCGGGAAATCCAATAACTTTCTATCCGAGTTCTGGGTCCGGGGCATCCCTCACCCCCGGGGAGAAGGCACCGGAAAGGTAGGGGTGGGGGTCCCGCGGGGCCGCTCGCAAGTGGCCAGGCGCGCCCCTCCCCGGCCCGCGCCCCCGGCCACGCGTCCTCCCTCCCTCCCGACCGTCCGTCGGCGGCGGGTCCCCGGGCGCAGGGGGGATGGGACAGGGAGGAGGGCGGGCGCGGGCGGAGGCGGCGCGTGCCTCGCCTGCCAAAGGGGAGCGGGGGTCTGCGTGCGATCCGGCGCCGCCTGGACGCGCCGGGAGCCGGGCTGCACCGCCGCGACGCCCCGAGACCCTGCGGAGGCTCCGGCCAGGCCCGCTCCCGGCGGCGGGGAGGCTCCGCGGCGAGAGCGCGACCGGCTGCCCGGCCGCAGAAGCCCGCAAGTTGGGTTCGGCCCGGGACCCGGCCGAGACGGTGGTCTCCGCCCGCCGCCCGCCGGCCATGTAAGCTCCCAGTCCTGCTCTCGCGCTCCGCTCGGCTCCGGGCTCCCCGGCCGGCGGGTTCTGCCTGCCGACCGCGTCAGCGGTCGGCGCCGCCTCCGGGGGGTGCTGCTGGACCATCCGCGACCCCTCCCTTTTGGCAGCGCCGCCTAGAAATGCCCCCCCTCCCCGGGCCTGGGAACACATGGTGTGTCTTCCGGGGGAGGGGGGCACGGCCAACCCGGGGACGGAATGAGGGCTGGGCTGGACCGGACTAGAGGACGCGCCCGCCCAGCTCCCTGTCCCCTTCCCCAGCCGGCTCAACTTTAGTCTCTGACCTCAGTGGGTTGATCGTCAGCGCGAGCCCGGGACGGGAAGGCGGCGTGGACCAGGGTAGGGGGAGGGCTGGACTCCGGGAGGGGAGGGAAGGGGAGGGGATTTTCGGTGGAGCCTCTGCGGCCGGACTTGGCGGCTCGGCGGGAGAGGGAATGGTGGGGTGGATGGGCTGCGCGCTTCTGTGGTCCTTTCTGGATGGGAAGTCTGGGAGAGGGTTAGGGACTCTTTGGGAGACGGAGCAGGTGGAAGGGAAGGCACCTGAACCCCTCTGGGTGACAGGGGCATCGGGGAGTGCGGCTCTCTGTGCGAGGAAGGTGCGGACCGGCGGGCGGTCGGGCTACCCCAGGCGGTGGGCGCGCCCCAACTGTTAGAAGGAGTGGATCGAAAGGGCAGATTCCAAACCAAGTCGTGTGCAGGCTTCACTGACTCGCGGAGACTTCAGGGGTGGAGGCGGAAGGAATTCTCGAATGAATGAAGGAGTGGGGAGTGCAGGGATGATCCCAGTTCTGCTCCAGGCTGCACCTACACAGGAACGTGTATGGCATGCAGGATGCTGTGCCCTGGCAAGAGATGAGCCGAAGGATTTCCTTTGGGCACACGCAAGGAGCTAAGGACACGCTGAAAAGTTGCGATCAAGTAGCCCGAGGGCTTTCGAAACCGAGCGGCCTGGCTCGGTTTTTTTCCTGGAATATCCGGGATGATGGTTACCGCCCAGATCACAAAGTCAAACAAAGCAAAAAATGCTACCTTACTTTTCCTGTGAGTCTGGGAAATGAGATTCCCTGGTTCGGCTAATAGAAAGCCGTGCATTTCTGTAAGTCCGTTCCCCTGTCAGGTTGTCTGGAAGCTTTGCCAGGAGAGAGGGACCTGGAAGAGGTCGGGGCTGGTCTGACAGAACTGGAGTTCTGGACACGCGGCACCACGAGCCCCAGAATAGAATGTGTTCTTCGCACTTTTGAAGTGTTGCCACAGGCTTCCCTGCTTATTAATTACAAGTTGTAGACCGACTGAGTGGGCGGTAGACACGTCTCTCAAGCATTTAATTGTTGATAATTTCTTCTCCCCTCCCCCCCCCCCCCCCCTTTTTTTTTAAAATCAGGGACCAACCCACTTGTTATCCAGGAAGGGACGGTGACATGCTGTGGGGCTGAAGACTCATTCTGTTCCTAGACTCCCGCCTGCAGATCTCCGAGCCACATCACATCGCCACTCCTGCCTGCAGCCCCTGAACTTTTGACTCTGGGTCTGAGTTGGCTCACCTGGTGGAAGATGGCATCCAGCCTCACTTGTACCGGAGTCATCTGGGCTCTGCTCTCGCTCCTTTGTGCCGCCACCTCCTGCGTGGGCTTCTTTATGCCCTACTGGCTCTGGGGGTCACAGCTGGGCAAGCCCGTGTCCTTCGGAACGTTCCGGAGGTGCTCCTATCCTGTGCATGATGAGAGGCGGCAGATGATGGTGATGGTGGAGGAATGTGGGCGCTACGCCTCCTTCCAGGGCATCCCCAGCACCGAGTGGAGGATCTGCACAGTGGTGACCGGCCTGGGGTGCGGCCTCCTGCTCCTGGTGGCGCTGACAGCGCTCATGGGATGCTGCGTGTCTGAGCTCATCTCCAGGACAGTGGGGAGAGTAGCCGGAGGGATTCAGTTCCTGGGGGGTAAGTGACTTCCTTCCTCACCTTGAGCGGGGTGCTGGAAGCCCAGAGCCATATTGGACAGGACGTGTCAGTGGTTTCCTGAGGTTATCATCATTGACCTTTGAGACGCGCCAGCCAAGTAGCTGTGGAATGTCTAAGGTTCATCAGAGCTTAACACTTGAAGCTGTGGAATGGTCAGAGTTCAAAGATTGGGCTCTATTGGGATTGCTTTCCTACCAAGAACTCTGATTTTGGTATAGATGCAGACATAAACATCATTGGCCGGCTAAGTCCACCACCCAGGTGTGGCCATGGACATCGAGATTGCATTTTCTATCATGGATGTGAAAGACTGGGTTTCCTAGCTGCTGCTTCTTGGAGTCCTCCAGGCAGCAACTGCTCTGGAATCCTCAGGTCCTTAGAGAGAAAGGCTTCTTAGTTGAGCAGAAAAGGCTTTGGATGCAATATTGTGATCCTAAACCACTGATTGGTTCTTAAAGGGGATAAAATTGACCTCGCTCCAATCTGAAACTGTGTTTCAAAGTAAGTGACTGCTGTTTGAAATCAGAGATCAGTTTTCTATTCACAGCTATGAATTCAACTGTGATACAAAGATAGCTATAAGCTCAATTATCCTGTGAGGACTTCAGTGGGAGGGTTTAATGTGAAAGTGAAAAAAAAATAAAAGAATGTTTAGAGCATGATGTGTGCCTCTCTCAAATGGACTGGACAGTCTCACCAACACTAGAAAGGATTTGATTTGTACTTGGGTTTCTTCCAGCCAGGATGGCTTCTGTATCTCTGGCCTGTGTTTGCTCCGATAAGTTTGTTTATTTTGTCATTGTTTGTTATTGAGAATATACCCAGCAAACAGATGGTTTTAATTGTATCTTCCCTCGTTTTTTTTCACTGTGCTTTTCACCCTCATTCCTCAGGTTTGTGCTGGATTGGTCTGATTTCTGATCTGCCTCTGTGGGATATGACAGTGTCTAGAGCGAAGCTGCCGGGAAGGGAAATACCAGGGCTGAGAAAGTTACAAAATGTATCTGTAACTTTGTTGCAAAGTAAAAGTCTCTTTCCTACTCTTCCCATCTTGATGGATTTGCTGCGGGCCTTTGTAGGCCACCCGGAAAAAGAAACAAATGAAAAAACCAGTTCTTGCCAAGATGGTCAGCAAAATCGGAGACCAGAGAGAGATGGTTTCAGAGTATTTAATATACAATATTCTAATCCTGTTTGACGTTAGAAAGTTCTTGTGTTAGAAATGCACATGGGAAAAGAGTTTGGAAACCAGAAATGGGCATGTGTACAGTTCTTTACTTCCTTAGTCCACGGAGCTTTCTTTTAGTGCTTTTTTCTTATTTCCTTTCTTTCTTTCCCCCTCTGTGGTCTTCCTATCTTATGCTGGCCCAGAATTCAATTTGGCGGACTTCACTGTCTGTTCATCAGTCCCTGCCTCCCTGTGAAACATTCAGCCGTGGTCTTGCGTGGGTTATAAATAATCGTATTGCAGAAACAGCGCTGTTCAGAAACATGAAAGAGTTATCTGTGAAAGTTGTCATGTAACTCGTGTGTTTGAAAACGGGTGGATGCCCCAGATTTTAAGAATAGAACTCACGGCAAGAGGGTTTGAAAAAATTTTCTTTAAGATTACACTTACTGTTTGCGTTTCACTTGGCTCAGGAATCCTTGAAGGTATAGGCACTTCTGCGTTCTCCTCTTATGGTAAATATTATTTTCCTTTCCCCCTCTCTCTTCATTTTAGGGCAGGGACTGCTCTTATTTCTGGCAGAACAGGAAAATGCTTACAAAAGGAAGTCAGTTTGTATCGATTACTTTTAAATGGATAATGAAGTCAGGCAACAGGAAGTGAATCTGAGACCCAGGAGACTTAGGCTTTCCTCTCCAAGCTATATATAGACATTGGGAATTATAGCGCACTCCATGTACTGCTTTAACAGACACCCAAGGGGAAAACCCATTGGTGAAGTTATGTAATTTTTAACAAAGGACCACCTTCCCCCACCCCTCCTGCTATAGTTGCTTTTCCTGAACTCCAGCCTGTAAGAGATACTGACATCAAGTGAAAGATCTCTATTCGTCTCTTACTCACCCTCTCCCTGCCTTTGAATCCTTTCCAATTCATCTCCACCCAAAAGGACAGAACAGAAAAGTCTCTGGGGTTTCTGAGACTGAGCGGAAAGGCTCACTTTAAAGCAGCTGGGAGGTTCGAACCCCTGACCTTGTTAGCAGCCCCATACCTAACCCATTAAGCCATCAGGGATCCCAGTTTATTACTAGCAGTTGGCATTCTTTCATTTCTCCGGTAGGTGGGGTTCTCAGAGCTGGCAAAGGTAATTCTGAATTGATAACGCAGCAAGGGTCTTTGATTCTAACACACATTACCCCTCTCCCCCCCCCCCCGGCCCCCAGACACACACACTCAATGGCACAGGTCAATACAACCCCTTAAGGAAGATAAGAGTAAGTGTAGCAGTAAAGACTTGTCACATGGAAAAGGCTGTCTTTATAAAAAAAAAAATCTCTCATTAGTCAACAATCATCTAAAAGGCAACGGACGGAATTTCTAAGAATTTCTCCTATTTATTTCATCTTTTTTCCTTAAAAACTTAGGTGGTCACTGGGATGGAGGTTCAATTCTAGCAGTGGGGCTGGGCCTCCTCGTCCCACCATCGGAGAGCAGTGATGCCCCCCCCCAAAAAAAAAAAAAAACTTAGGTGGCAAGTCATTTTATTTGATCAAAGTTTTATTAAAGGGATTCCATTTCCCAAAATGAGAAAAAATAAACCCAAACTCAAGTGCTGTCAAGTTGATACTGACCCAAAGCTTCCCTGAGGACACAGTAGGACCACCTCTTTGATTCTGTGGACTGTAAATCTTCGTGGAAGCAGAAAGCCTCCTCTTTCGCCCAAGGAGTGGCTGGTGGCTTTGAACTGCTCATCTAGCATTTAGCAGCTCACTGGGTGAATCGCTACCCTCTCAGGATGCCTTGGCTCCATGTCTGCAAAATGCCCAACAACTGAGTTCTGAAATGCCGTGGATTGCGATGTCTTGGAAAGGCTACCAGCATGCAGGGATTTCTGCTAGGAGGCTCCTTTCCTAAACCTGATTTGCCTATAAGGCTTACATTTAGCTAGAGCGAGGGCCGCTCCAATAACAGCAGGAAGCGGGAGAATGACAAAATGCAGAGGTATCCTGCGTTCACCCTGCCTGCTGTGTCGGGAGTTTACACATATGGTGTAACATCAGGCACTGAAACCCCTGCAGTACTCTGGAACAAGTTAAAGGACAGAGTGTCAGCCTTCATTTTGAATTGTCTTGCGATGGTTGGCTAGAGGTTAAAAATGTTACCTGTCAGCGGCTGGAACCACATAAAATGGGATGATCGTAAGTGGGTGTGTATTACGTATGGAAAGAATACCTGAAGGAATCAAAGATTTTTCAGGCTTTACTTGGGATAACTTGCGATATAAATTTTAAGTGCCGCCATCTCCAGCTTCTATAATATGCCATATTCTTTTTTTTTTAATATGCCATATTCTTGTCATGGTTTTAAAACTCAGTGTAGGTAGAGTTTTACTCTCAATTGAGTGTTTGAAAGGCATGCAGGAAGCCCATGGGGAGGTGCACATACCCGTAGAATGGTAATGACGCCAGGAGAACTGAGAGGTTTTCAAGTCTTTCCACCACCCCACCCCACCCCTGCCTGTTTCTTGACTATAAATGTGTTTTCAAAAGATTATTGCAGTCATTAGGTACTTTAGCAGGATTCTTTAAAATAATTTTTTAAAAATGAGTCTGTAACTTTTGGATGTCTTACGAAAATGTCTATGTACATCCTCTGCAGATGAAACCAGGTCCCCATCCAGGTAGCACAAACAATTTTGTCACAGGCTAGGGACCAAAAGGTTGGCATTTTGAACTCACCGGGAGGGGCTGGGAAAGAAAGAGCCTGCTCCTTGCTCCCGGAAAGATGAAAGTCAAGACAACGCTGTGAGGTTTGAGGTTCAGTGCTTGTAGGGAACACAGGAGGTTGCCACCAGCTGGATTGCATGGAATGGCCGTGGGGGGACTTCTACTGTGGTTTTGTAAAGGCAACCCATTTATGTTCATTCAACAACTGCTCGAAAACGGAGGGTTGAAACTGTAGATTTCGTACTCATCAAGTCGTGAGGGGTCACCAAGACAGTCTCATGCTGTTTTTCTATCGATTAATGTGCGTGGTTTCTAGGATGTCAAACTTTATCTGTCAATGAGTCCTGTATAGGATTAACATGGTTGCAGAAAGCTACGAAGTAACAGCCAGCTGCCTTTCCAGTTTCTGGAAAGTTCACCCTTCTGCTGTGGACATCTAGGGAAGATAATCCCCTGAACTATTTGGAAGGAACGGGATGCTCTAGCATCCCTCTCTCCGAGTACATAAAACCTTTGCTGTGTTCCCCATCACGATGAGCCCCTCACCCCCACCCCTTTGGGCTCATTGCTGGTTCTCACTGTCCATTGTTCCATGTTCAAACTTGCTTGACCCACCTTAAGGAGCTCCAGTGTAACACTCACTTGGAGCATCTTGAGTAGGGCTGGTGGTACCCTGGTCAAAATGCACTGTGATGAACTAAAAAGGTTGGTGGTTCGAGCCTATCAGAGAACAAAGAGTGTGACAGGCGGCTTCTGGAAAGACAGTCAGCAGTGGAAACCCTCAGGGACCATGCCAGCCATCCTGTAGAGTTGCTGCGAATGGACTTGACTCCACAGCAGTGATCTGGTCAGATGTCACATCGTTTTCCTTTCTTTCCAGGCTCTCCTGCTAAGGGACAGATGAGTAATGAGAGGGAAACATGATTGTTGGTATATTAAGGGAATTCATGGGCAATGTGGCTGTTTTAGAGGCAGTGTTTTCATGGAAAGAAATAGCCTTAGAAAACCCAGGTTCCTAGAAGACCAGTTAGAGCAGGTAGGGTTGGTTCCTTTTGTCTCTCTTTAAATGACACCTTGTAATTTTACTACTCCCAGTGCATTCAGCTGGCCTCTCTGTGATATAAACTGCAGGTAAGTTGACCTGAGGTCAAAGCCAAAGTCAATCCAACCCAACCCAACCCAAGTCCATTAAGTTTATTTCAATTCATTTAGACTTATTAGGACAGAGTTGAACTGCTCCAATAGGGTTTCCATAACTTCACAGAGGTATCTAGCCTTATCTTTATCCTGAGTAGGCATGACTGCTGACCGTTTGAGTGGCATCAGATGCTCTTAGCCACAACATCACCAGAACTCCTTAGTTCTAAATCAATGATTTTCATATTTCACCATGTGTCAGAATCACTGCAGAGCTCCTGAAGAACTCCTGATTCAGCAGACTAGGCACAATGAGTCCATGGCCAACTTTTCCTCTTTCTTGTTGGGGACCAGGTTTGATTCCTGACCAGTATACTTCGTGTGCCGTGACCATTGCTCTCACTGCAGGTTTCCATGTTGCTAGGATGATGAAACTTTTTCAGAACCACTTCCAGATCAAGTTGGATGGGGAACAAAGGCTAGATACTCTATTTCTGAAATTCACGGCAATGAATAGCTTGTAAATCAAAAGGATCTGCTCCATACCTAATCATTGGGGTTGTGGTAGTTCAATAATCTGTTGTCTGTTTGACACTTAAGAGTCAAGAGGTGGAGTTTGGCCTGTCAATTGGGTCATAATTTGATGACCTCCTTTGGAGGTGCCAAGGAGATAAATAGCTCAGTGGAGACAGGATACAGGCTCACTCCCTGTAAGACATTACTGATAATGAGCCTGATGGAACTCTGCTATGCAGCAAGAGCCCTGGAGCTGGAAGAGCCACATGGAGACTCTTGCCAGCACTGAGATGCTTCTACCACCATTGGATCTATAAGTCTTTCCACTCACTGGCCTGTGATCGCCCTACCTTCAGTACCATTGCATGTGTTGCTTGAGTCTGAAGAGCAACTTATAGGTGGGTATCAGATCTATGGGTAAATATCAGACTTACGGACTTGATCTGGTCTGGGCTGGGATGTTTTCTCATATTCAATTGTTCCTGTAGATAAAAAAAAAACCTTTCTTAAATACATGGAAGTGTGTATGAAATTTGTTTCTCTAGGCAACCCTGACTAACAGGGGTAGTGCGATGTGTGTTTTTTGGTTGAGCACACTGTCCCCATGAATGACAGATTCAATGGCAGCCTAAAACACAAGGCTCGAGGTGTGGCCGGATAGTTTGCATTGCTAACAAGTTCCCCGGGATGTCTGTGCTGGCGCTGAGACTGTTGGAATTCGGTTCACACACCAGCAGGCATGTGATGAAGTGAGTTCTGGATGTTATCTTTCTCTTGGTTCTTTAAAAGACAACACACACACACACACACACACACACACACACACAGTTTGAAACATTTTCCCTAAGCTCTAAGGAGTTACCTTACTCCTACTTTACTGCTCCTGCGGATTTGTTAATTTCTAAGTTGATTGCCATTTCCTGGATACATTGTAGACCACTTGGTTTTGGTACTTTTTGTCTGGTCCTGGGGTACAACTTGAAGGAATTGGCCAGTAGAACTACGCAAATTAGTATCTATGGGGACGGATTGGTCAGTTTTTGTGCTCCCCCACTCCCCACTCTCACTGGGAGAATCCCAGGCTTCCTAATTTACAAGAGATTGTGTATTTAAGCAAAAAACTCCACAGAAGTTTTTCAGGCAGAGAGAAGGAGTGGGGAAAAAAACAGAGGAAAGAGAGGTGAGATGAAGAAAAAGAGAGGGAGAGAAAAAAAAGAAGAGAGGGAGAGGAGCAGGAACCTCCTCAAAGAGCTGTAATCTAAAAAACAAACAAACAAAAAGAGCTGTAATCTGGGTCAAGGGCTGGGACACTGAAAAAGGCAACAGGTCCAGGAAGGGTCCTGTGGCAGAGCTGGGGGCGACAGATGGCAGGGACTGTGAGCAGCGGAGAAAACTGACTGCTACTGTCGAAGGGAGGCATTGCCTGCAAGCTTCCTCATCTTGATCCTGAGCTGTAGCCCCTCCATTGGGATCCCTCCTTGCTTCCTGCTTCTCAGGAAGTCACTTCACTGGAAGTCTGGCTTGTGAGTTCTCTGTGGCCATCGCCACAGATTCACACACCAGGAAGAGGAGTGGGCGAGGCCGTGGCCTGGGCAACCAGTGTCAGAGCTGGTACCCAGAGGTTGCTGAGTGGAGAGACGTCTGGCCTTCCTTCTCCTGAGGTCAGTTTTGGTTGGAACTAGATGAGCCCCTTGTAGCTCAGACAGTCCCCGCGATTCCCAGAGGAGTCTGGGTGGGGCTGTGGACTAGCACAGGGCTCCTTCTGGTAGGATAAGGAGGAAGTTGCAGCTGGCTGCTCCCTTGAAGGGCTACATTTTGGGGGTTTAAGGAGTTCTCCTCTGTTGTCGTGGTGTCATGATCAGTTAGAATCGACTTGACCACTGATAGCTTTTTTTTTTCTTTTTTTAAGAAATCATTCCCATATAATGTTTTGCGTCCTTTTCTTTGCGACAGTGCGATACTGCCGGTTCAGGTTCATGTAGGGTAGAGCCAGATCCCTGCTTTCTTTTCTGCCAAATGTATTCACTTTCCCTGTGCATCGAGCTGCTGGTTTTTCCTTCCTCCGGTTGGATGACCAAAGTAAAAACTCATCACGGTGATCATAGTTATTAAAAGTGGTGGGCTGGATGGAAGCATCTACTATTCTTGAGCCCATCCCATTAGCAGCTATGCAAGACGACTCCCTTAGAATGATCTCGATGGATGGCTTGGACACGGTCCAAGTCTCCATTTACTTTCTGCAGAATAGACTTTCAAAGAGAGCCGTTTGCTGTGTAACGCGCTTCCCTTTGTTATCACCTGCTAACACAGTCGGAGTTGAGACCCGGGTTGGTGTGGGCGACTCCCCTTCACTTTATGCTGATGCGTAGATTGCAAATTGGTTTTCCGTCGGGTGAAAGCACAGTGTCAGTGACAAAGGCGGCCAGTCGAGGAAAGTAAATTCATAGCTCCTGCATTTTAAGGAGAAAGAAAAAAAAAAAACCCTCAAAACTTAGACTCAAGGCATTCCCATCCTCTATAGCATTACCAGATGCATAACATTTGCATTGTACACAAAGTGATCATTGTTAAGCTGTCTGTCAGAACTCTCCAACTCTTCCCCACTTAGCAAGGCTGCCCATTGTGTGTGCTGGCTGTAAGCAGAAGGAATGTAAGTGCCAAATTCAAACCCTGCAGAATGGAAAGCATGTTAGTCTGGGTAGACTAGAGAAACGTAACCATAGACATGCATATGTGGACAAGAAAGGGCTTTATCTACAAGTGCAATTGAATATTGAGAAAACATCCCAGCCCAGACCAGATCAAGTCCCTAAGTCTGATAGGAGCCCCCATGTCCAAGACCAATCTGTACGTTCCTCTTCAGACTCACGCAACACATACAATGATGCTGAAGATCACAAGCCAGGGGGTGGATGCAGCGGCAGTGGAAGCATCTCAGCACAGCGTGGGTCTCCACGTGGCTCCTCCAGCTCCCGGGCTGTGGCTGCATCAAGATAGCTCCATCAGACTGCTTGTCAGTCACGTGTCGCAGGGAGTGAGCCTGGACCTCACCTCCAGCGAGCTCTTCATCTCGTGAGGGCCTTCAAATGAGGTCCTCAGGCTGTCGACCCGATCCACAAGCTCACGTCCATCCTTCTTTCACTCTTAAGCCTCAAATTGACAACAGATCATGTAACTACCACAGAGGGCTGGAACATCCATCTGGCTGCACGTATGGACTGAGGTAGTGCACTCCCTGGGCATCACAGAAGGCGTTAACAGGCACAACAAACCGGCTTCACAGACAGGTAGCTGTGAGAGAGAACTTGAGCCCTCAAAGGGCCACGAGGGCAGCACTTCACCAAGTCTCTCATTTGCTGGTGCCTGCAGCTGGTTTTGCAGGGGTGGGGTGGGGTGGGGTGGGAGGCACACCGTTACATGCTTTCCAAATTTACTTGCTTTCGATGCCCTGAAAACAAAAACCATGGCATGGTGTCCGTGCTGATTCATAGCCAGTCCTATAGGGCAGGGCAGAACGTTCTCCGTGAATTTCTAAGACTGTACAGGCTGTATGTAACCCTTTGTGGGTGAAGACAGCCTCCCTTTCCCCCCACAGAGTGCCTGGTTGTCTCAAACGGCTGACCTTACAGTTAGCAGCCCAACATGCACGAATTCACTGTGCCCCCGGCACCTAAAACCAAACCAAACTCACTGCCGTAGAGGCAATGCCGACTCAGAGTGCCCCCTTGGGGGTTCTGAGATTGCAGCTGTTCACAGGAGTTGAAAGCCCAGTCTGTCTTCCGCCTCAGCACCCCAAAGGGACCAGCCATTTGTAAGACATATTCAGTTCTCATTTCACCCTGGTGGAGGAGATTTTTTTTTTAATATAAACAAGAACACTGGGTTTTAGAGAGGGACACCCTGTCCTATTGTACTAGTTATTGACTGAGCTACGCATATCATCTTAATATGATGATATTAATCAAAAGCCTACCTTGTATGCAGATTTCTGAATGTCCGACTATCCAAAATAGTAGTCTCTTAACTCTTCATTTGTGGACATAAGCAAATGTGTTTATTGCCTCTGGTTCTGTTATGCTTGTAGTTGGAGAACTCTTGTAGTAGTGCAATGTAGGAACCTTTCCTCATTCTCAAAGATATGTTATGAGCTCATGTTCATCATTAAGATGTAGTAGGGAAAAAAAGATGTAGTGGAAAAGCCACTGGGGAAAATGGCAACCCATGAATGAGTCAGATATGGTGTCTTTTAAAAATTCTTTATCAGAAGAATTTGAATATTTTTGTTATTGTGGTCTACCCAAGTTTTCTGGTGGATGTGCACCGAGTTAAAAACCTAGTAACAATACATTGATAAGGCTGAGTATTTATCCCCTAGCATGCACCTCTGAAGTAGCACAACCTGTGGCCCTGTGTCTTTCTTCACAATGCAAACTAATATTCCACTTGCTTATGTCAATCTGGCTTTCTAAATCACTGTGATAGGACAAACAGAGCTTAGGATGGAGGTCCTCATCAAATCTCAGATGTCGCAGGTGTATTTGAATGCATGCTTTTCGGGGGGATTGGGGACTTTGGTCCCGCTTCCCCTAGTTCTGAGACACTAGTACTGCTCATTAATTGTTGAGCCTTGGTGGTGTCGTGTTTACGAATTCACTTACTAACCTCCAAAGGAGCAGTTTGCAATGACAACCACTGTGCAGGAGAGAGATGAGGCTTTCTGTTCCTGGAAAGTGCTGCAGTCTGGGAAACGCACAGGCCTACCTGCCCTGCAGGAGGTGCGCTGTGAGTAGGCATCACCCTGAGGGCGGTGAGTGCGTTATCCTTGGAATCCTTCTTTAGTACCCATCAGGCCAGGTGGTGGTCTGCTCTAAGAAATCAAGAAGCCCACAAGGCAGCAGACACCGGAGGGCTGCCCTTGCCTATCATTTAAATCAGCGGCGAGCTCCTTCAGTGTCTGGGATTTTCAGTAGCTAGGGAGAAGGGCCAGTTCGCGTCACTGAAAGGTGCAGAGACATCGTGGGAGTCAGAATAAAGAAAGGGCCGCTGTCTTCCCGGCTGTGTCATGTCCTCCAAGACAGCAAAGACTGTGACGGGTGCTTTCCTTCTCACCCTGCCGTGACTAGAATAGTAAATGGTGACTTGTCTATTCAGTTCATACTATTCAGTTCATATTATTTAGTTTTAGTGATTTATGAATGACGTGTGTACCTACAAGGTGCGACCTTGCGCTTCTCGATCTCACGAGGGCGTTTCAGAGCTGAAAGGAAGTAATACTGTGCACAGGAGACCCTTCCAGCAGCGTGCTCTTCATGAAGTCCCTGCGCGATGTTAGAAAACTGAACCTGCTGCCATTGAGTTACTTTCGTCTTCTCATGATCCTGCAGGACAGAGGTGGGCTGCCCTGTGGGGGTCTCAGGCTGTCAAGCTTGACCAGAGCAGAAAACCTCACCTGTTTCTTGAGGAATGGTGGGTGAGTTTGAACTGCTGGCCTTGTGGTTAAAATCCTCTGAAAACAGCCAAGCAAACAGTTGATGCAGCTCCGTAGCTGGCCTGACATGGTGACTGTCTCTACTTTTGAGAATCATGTCTCCGTTGGCGCTCATGGGGGTTGCTGACTGCTCAGTGACTGGGGGCTTCTATTGGGGTATTTAGAGAGCACATAAAGCCAATGTCGGTGTGCGAGACATTGGTCTTTACTAGGTCAGGACAAGCAGACACCTTTTCCCCTTTCCTTAAAAAATCGGAGGAAGAAGGGTTGCAGCTCTTTTAGAATTTGTCTACAGATTTTCCATTTGTTTCCTGGTCTGTGTCTCTCCCCACTCCACCCCCACACTCCCCACCACCAGTAAAATAGGAGCCACTCTCTGGAGGTGATTCTTCCCTGTGCCTTTGCTGCAGGTGCACTTTCTCTAGTCCTGTATCATACTGAGCGCCGAACAGGTCAAGGTGGTACTGGCCGAAGTCATCCAGAAACTCTCGGTCCCAGAGAACATGTGTGCATGGATGAAGCAGGGGACAATGAGAGCAATGACATGGGCAAGATGCTGCAATTTGTTCTGCCCTGGGCCTTCCAGATCCAGCATGCGGTCATCAAAGCCGATGGCTTCTGCTGCCATCGGGAAGGTGTCCTGAAGTTTGCCCATTTGGTCAAGTCCTGCGAAGTTCAGGACCTGAGAAGCTTGCCAGTCTGTCAGGCAAGCTGAAGGCCCTGCTTCTGCCACCCAGGGCACCCCATGAGTCTGCTCCAGGAGGCAGCATTGCTTCCAGCTGAGGGGCTTGGCCTGTCCCTGAGGCCCAGGGCCACTTTGGGGAGGGAAAGACCATGTTGTTCCCGAAAGATAATAAATGTGCCTGTGACTTGGGGAAAAAAAATATTGGAGGAAGTAACCAAAGCAAATATATAAACAATAAGAAGGTAGGTGATTGATCTAATGAGTGCTTTTCCATCCATTAATTTTAAAATTTCCACATGTACCTCTTTTGTTTACCCCTAAATTAAATCAGTGTGGCTGTGCCATAGACTTATATTGAAAATGGCTGTCCATTACCTGTCGCAGATAAGCATCCAAGAAACGACTCCCCCTTCATGACGAGGTGTGAGTTAATGTTGTATTGCATGAGCCAGTTGCCTTGAAGGCCATGAAATACGAACAACTCCTATGACAGGAGAGTGTAACTTAGAGTTCCTTTATCTGTAGCCTATCAAGTGTTTGAAAAGCAAAGTAAGCCATGAAGCTCTGAAGTATTATGGCCGAGACTAGGCCTAATGCTGTGGACGCAGTACCTCCAGGTGAGAGCCACTTTAGGGGAGGCTCCGTTTTCTTCTCTTCGTTCATTTCTATGCATCTTGGCCACTAAAGCTCCAGTCAGTGCCAACACACAGTGACTCCTTAGAGGACCGGCAGTGGAATTACCCCTTCCTGATTTCTGAGCCACAGAACTCTTTCAGGGACTAGAAAGCCTTGTCTTTCACCTTGGAATGACTAGTGGTTTTGAACGGCTGGCCTCCTGGTTAGCAGCCTAAGACTGCCCAACCTTTCGCCCTCAGCCTTACCCCTCTGCACCAGAGCAAGGACGTTGTTACATGCACCTGTGTATCGACTTTGCGTTTCTGAAAAACTTCCTGCGACACGGCAGTACTTCACTTGCCCTCGTGTAAATCCTCCAGGATTTCTTGGTCCGCAGTGAAAGGCCAGGTACTTGCTCGACCTTCATCAACTCCCAGCCTCCTGGTGAACAGTCTCATCGTGGCTCCACCGGACGGAGTCGTACCGCCCTACTGTGCTTCCAAGGCTGTAAATCTTAACAGGAGTAAGACAGCCTCATCTTTCTCCCACAGAATGGCGGGCAGCTTTGAACTGCTCACTTAAGGCTACTCAGGCTCCCTCAATGAGTCAGAGCTGTTTCCATTGCAGTGAGTGAGCTTGCCTTTCAGTTCTCTGCCATCAAGTCTACTCTGAGGCACAGCATCTGGAGAGAGCAGGGTGAACGGCCCGGTGGGCTTTCAAGACCTCAACTCTTTTGTTGTTTTTTATTTGGGGGGAGGGGGGCATCACTCTCCTCTGATGGGAGTGGGAGGCCCAGCCTTGCTCCTGGAGAGCTGCTGCTGGATTTGAACCACCAAGCCAGTGGGCTGCAGTCCTGCCCTCAACCACTATGCCACTGGGACTTAGCCCCTAAGACCTCAGCTCTTTATTGGAGCAGAAAGCTTCTTCCTCCTTAGGAGCCACCAATGGTTTTGAACTGTTGACCTTGAGGTTAGCAGCCTAATGTGAGACCCACTACCTCCTAAGGCCTCCTTGAGTAACCTTTGGACAGTGCTGATTTGCCTCACCCCACAAGAAGTAGCACATGATCCCAGCTCCTTAACACAATGGGGTAGTTTGTACTTGGTCGCCACCTTTTTGGTGTTTTTTTTTTTAATTCTCTTCTGAAATAGAATAAAATCCAAGATGCAGAAGAAGATAACACAGCACAAAACAACCAACCCATCTCCCCCTGTTCCCTAACACAACACACCTTTGGGGGAGGCGGCAGTTAGGAAAGCAAGGGGGGGGGGGGGTCTAGGAATGGGCCAGAAATGAAAAAGCAGAGGGGTGAAGGATGCCTAGTTTAACCTTTCTCTACCCACCCACCCCCAACCCCCTTGCCTTTTTGGGTCTAATGCATAAAGATGGCCTTCTATTTTGATCGTCTGGTTGGAAGACAGTCCGCGCGTCCGGCTCATCCACCCACGGTGGCTACCCTGATTATAGCCTCCTGGTAGGAGCCATTTAAAATTCAATTTGACGGCCGTGCCCTTGGCGCGCCGGAGGTTTCTCTAAGTGACTCTGCAGCAAGCTCCGCTTTCCTGCGTGGCACCTGGTCATGTGCATTTGGCTCCCGTGTGAGATCAGCCAGTTGAGCTCTCCCTGGCGAGGTTCTTGGGACCCTCCTCTCGAGGGCAGGCTTGGAAATCCCCAGCTGATGAGATTTCTAAGGTGGTGGAGGAGACTGGCAGAAGAACCTGTTTTCCTTTCTCTGTTCTTCCCCAGTTGAAGCTCCCTTAGGCACACAGTTGGGGGCAGACGGTTTCTGTAGCACTTCTTACAGCAGAGGGTTGAGAGGATGCTTTTTCCCATCCAGGCTGCTTCAGAACTTGGTAAGCACTCAGATTCCAGGGGTAAGTGGAATGAAACATTCCTGCTAACTGCCTTAACAACCCGTGTAGTCTCAGAGGATTACAGTGTGAAACAAATGAGTACTGGGCCCAGATGGATGCCCACCTTGTTAAATTATGCCCACCTTGTTTTCACGGTCCTGGGATAAGTTACTGTCTCCTGGTTTCTTCAACTCTGAAGGGAAAACACTAGTGCTAAGTCACTGAATTGTGACGTTCAAGGAAGTCACAAAAGAGGAGGCTAGGGAAAGTCGATTTCTAACCCAACGTGGTGGTGGCTGACTATGACTTTTCTACTCCTGTAAAGAGTGACAGTCTCAGAAACACACAGGGGCTGTGAACCTGTAGGGACCCTGCCCTATCCCATAGGGATGATAGGGGTCAACTCGATGGCAGTAAGTATGGTTTGGCGTATTGAGCTCATTACCTCAAGGTCAGAAGTTTGAATCCTCCGGTCGCTCCTCCGAAGAGAGATGAGGCAGCTGGTTGATGCAAAGGTTTACATGTCTTCCCCACCCAAAATGGGACAGTTCTACTCTGTCCTATAGGGTCTCCATAAATCAGAATTGAGATTCTATGACAGTGAGATTTCTGAAGATCATGTAGTCTACAATGTAATCTGTGTACTTCATTCATTCTATTCATAATTGTTGTCATGTCGCTGATCCACCTAAGAAGTAGTAGAATGAAATGTTGTTGCCAGGTCCCAAGTCTGGTATATTTGAGCCCATTCTTGAGGTTATCGACCGAATAGTTAACTGCACCTTGTTTAGAGCTAGATGGTGTTGGGAGAAATGTAACAAACAAAAAGAAACTAAGCCCTTAGGTTTATCAATAAAGGATTTGTTTATCCACAAAGGATTATTTGTTTGTTCCGAAATTAAAAATAATTTTTGAAAAGAACTTACATGTTGAGCTTCGAACTTCAAGGTCATCAGTGTGAAAGCACCCAGTGCTTCTTGGGAGAAGGTTTTACTTTCTACTCCCTTACGGCGTGACGGCCTTGGAAACCCACAGGGCCAGCTCTTAGGGTCGCTGTTAGTTCAAATCACCTTAATGATAGTGAGTTTGGGTTGGTACTTAAATTTGTTATGAGGGTAACCAAAAGCTTGATGATTGCTCACCCAACCACTGCACCGCTGAAGAAACAATCTGGGGATCTGGCCGGGTCCCCTAAAGAGGGCAACCTTGGAAATCTATGGGCAATTGTCCTCAGTCTCAACAAACTCAGAAACCCAACCGTGGGTTTCCAATATTCTCTCTCTCTATCAACTCTCTCTCTCTCTCTCTCTTACATCTTTTTGTTGGCCCCCAATCCACATATCATACAATTCAGTAGTTTAGTCATCCAGTTATGTATGGTAACTCTTTAATGGAGTAGGAAGATTTCTCTTTCTCCTGTGGAGCAGTTGGTGGTATCTGACTGCTGATCTTCTGGTTGGTCACTAGCCCACTCTGACACCAGGATGTTAAGAGATATAAATCAGGATGTAAAGAGATACAAACACTACCATGCTTCCTCCCAGTGCACCTCCCATTAAAGCTTATGTGCAGCCCTGTGAAAGGCACTGTGGGAAACACAACTGTCCAGATTGGATCACCTCAAGAAATCTATGCCTTTCATGCTTTGTTTACTAGACTTTTGCTCAGAGAGGCGGTGCTGTTATTCGGCCAACAGCAAGCTTCAGACCTGCATGGTCTTGTGAGATTGTCACCTTATTGTCACAAAATGTGCTTTGCCAGGGCGGCTGCAGGTGTCTGCTGAAGTGAGGCTCTCCAAGATTAGAACACAATTTCTGGGGATTTGGGGCTTGCTTCCCTGATCCTCAGAGGAATTGAGGAAAATAACATGAGAGTCATATCTCCGGTGGCAATAACTGCTTCTTTAAAAGACCTTAAAAAAGTGTACATTATAAGAGAAAGAGAAAACCCTCTTGGAAATTGAAGTTAGAGACAGGGCAGACAGAAGAATGGCATGTAATAGTCAAAGCTTTTACGATCAGAGACCAGGTACAGAAGCCTGCCTGCCAACTGCATTGTCTTGCATATACCATGGAATAGTTACTTAATACAAGCTGTGCCTCTGCGTAATTGAACATGGCATTACAATGGTCATGACCCATGGGTGGTGCTTTAGAAAGCCACCTGACACGAAATACTGCCCTCATGGAGAAGCTGGATTTGAGTGCATTTGCTGATATCTGCTTCAAGTCTGCTTAGAAGGCTCCTGATGGATGGACAGAATCTGGCACTTATCTGGACTCCCTCCCTGCTGGCCTGTTTCCCTCTGGCCTGTCTTTGTCTTGCTAACAGATTAGCTTTCTTGACCTTGGACAGAATGGCTTGTGGGTCCTTTGAGTTCCCAGGTAGCACAGGTGCCTGGCTATGAGATGAAAGATTCAAGTCCAGCCAGCGGTACTTTAGAAGAAAGGCCTGGCAAGCTCCTTCCTTAAACTTGGCTATTGATAATCTGCGCCAAAGACTTTGATGATAACACCCTATCTTCAGGTGGGATTTAGGCCATTTAGAATTATCCTGGTAAAATCTGACCAGGTTTTCTTCTGAGCATATTAGTAATCCGGAACCCAGACGATATTTGGCTTGCGATCTCTATGTTACCTTGTTTATCTGCTCCACCCTCTTTTGGGGTGTGTGTGTGTTTGGCGATGGTGTGGGTGGCATGGGGACAGGCCATTTGATGTGTTCAATATTCACATGCTTCCCAGCACAATGCTGACTTTATGGGATTCTCTCTTCCGGGCATCAGTAACCCCATATTCAAACATTGGTTGAATTGTAAATATTTCTGGGCAAGTGCAACTCAAAAGTTGGTCTTCTTCTTCCTATTTCTATTTTACTTGTGTTCGGACCCCTACGCAGCATTAATTTTGTCAACGGTTTAAAATGTGACCCGGAGATAACTCACAGCAATTAGTCCACGTTACTTAGTCATCTATGTCTGTGTCGTCGGGTGCGTGGGGCCCATGATTCCACGCTGATTGATGCCACCGTTTAATTTTGATAAGAATGAACTCAGTTGTTCTTCACCTGGGAAGGAAAAAAAAGAGAGGATTTTCCAGGGAGGTGGGCCGAAACTAACCCACCTAGCAAATTAGAGGTGGCGAATATGCCTAGAAATCTTTCAGCTCAGGTTACGCTGATGGAGAGTGAAACTTTTCTGGCCATCTGCCCCTGTTCTTTGCTTTGGTGTTCCCAAGCATTTCCCTTTCAAATTGCAGGATATCAATGTGTCAATATCAGGGTTGTGGGAAGGCCACCCGCGAGCCATTAATAAATGTGGACACAGTGGTATCCAGAGAACCACAGACCACCCAGCCTCACTGCCTCTGGTAGACCAGAAGACCCAAATCTATCTACATGGGTAGTTTCCCAGAAGGGACTTTGGAATGTGCCTTTTTGAGATAAATAGGACCCCGTGCGTGTGCAATGGTTGAGTTTCATCACTTCAGTGTGTAGTTGGAAGCACTTGTGCTCATTTCCAAAATGCTAAGCTTGCCAAATTTCTACACGGTGCCCTGAGATCACGAGTTAACAATGGTCCCTCAAGTGTTTGCCTAGGCAGTTTTGTGGAGAGGAACACAGCCTTGCCTCACAGGACGGAGCAAGGTGAGGGGAAGGGGGCTCTAGAGGACTTTTGAAGAACAGCAAACTTGGCCAGAAGTGTACTTGTTTGGTTTAGAGACACATCATTTTAGCCACCTGGAGGCTTTCTGTTCCAATGTTAAAGGTTAATTAAATATTTCTCTCACTTCAGTGGGGTCTCTTACTGTTAAAGGAGCCTGGTGATGCCGTGGGGTAAGTGCTGCTCTCTGCACTAAGAGCAGCTCCCACCCATCGGCAGCTCCCAGGGAAGCGAATGAGGTCAATGTCAAGATGTACAGATTTGGAAATCCCCATGGGGCCGTGTTCCTCTGTCCTCCAGGAGTTGACTTGCTGGCAGTGCATGCATTGTGAGTGAATGATGGACCCCCTAACTCTGTGAAGTCCCAGTTCTCGTATCTTTCCCTCAGTGTTTGGGACCCAGGCGAGCTTAACCAGGAGTCACTGGAGAGAGAATGAATGCATCAATGAACCATTGAATCCTCTTCTGTTCACTGGGAGCCAAGATTATGGAGGATGGTGTATCCCTCAAAAGAAGGCCCAGAGACCATTGAAAAGCGATGATGAATTCCAAGATGTTATCAGCCCAGACCAGTTGACTTTGATTTGGATGCATGGGGACCCCCTGGCATGTGTCAGAGTGGCACTATGCTCCTAGGGGTTTACATCGGATGATATTTTTGGAAGCACATGGCCAGGCCTTTCTTCCGCAGAGTTTTGCAGTGGACTCAACCTTGAACTTTCAGTTAGCCGCTAGATATGGTCGCCCTTAACCAGGCCACCATGCAGGCTCTTCATGCAGTAAGGCCTGTGGGTTGGTACAGGTCAAATTCCCTGAAAAAATACAAAGGGCAATGAAACTGAAAAACAGAACAAAACTCCAGCTCACTGCTATTGAGTCCACTCAAGTCCACTCATACCCAACCTACAGGACAGAGTAGCACTGCCCCTGGAGTTGTGAGGCTGAAATTCTTTAGAGCCAAACGCCATCTCTTACCCCCTGGAGGGAGTTGGTGGGGATCAAACTGCTGACCATCTGATTAGCAGCCTGTTATGCTCCCCGCACTCCCAGAAAGAAGCCAGGCATGAGCATCCCCAGCCTTCATTCACGCTCTGATTTTATTTTGTAACAGTACCAACACTCTGCAGAGAGAACAAACACTGAACACTGCTCCTGGATCACACCACCGAGTTGGTTGAATGTTTAAATGAGTCTGGTGGTGCCATGGGTTAAGTAGCGAGCTAACCGAAGTTAGTCTTTGCAGTGAAGCGCTGGTCATTTTCTTAGCAGAGAAATGTAAAGTATGAGACTCCACTAACCCAAACCATCTGTTTTCATCCATGGCCCGTGTGCTCTTCTGACTCGGCCACAGGAGTAAATCACTTTCACCTGAATTCCGCCTGTATGAACTCTGGTAAAATGATTATGAATTAGAGCTGTCAGAAATGAGCTTATTTCCTATCTGCTTTCGGAACGAGTCCAAAGTGAAAGAGCTTGTCCCAGAGTCATTGTTCCCAGGAAGAGGTAAGAGAAGTCTTTACTTGTGAGCACATCCCGCAATGCTGGTATAGTTTAGCGAAATTGGGTTGTCCTCAAGCAGAGGGGGAAGCTGACCCCTTTGGGGCCACTGCACTGGACAAAAACCTGAACGTGGGCTGAGCCCCAGTGGTATAGTGGTTGTGCGTGGGACTGCGGCCCACTGGGACGGAGGTTCAATTCCAGCAGTGGGGCTGGGCCTCCTACTCCCACCACCAGAGAGCAGTGATGCCAAAAAAACCTGAACGTGATGTCCATGCTGACCCCTCTGTCATCTCGGCAGATGTAGAAGCAAATTAGGTGATTTCTAATCAGACTTGTCAGCTCGTGTTGTATTTCAGAGAGAAGCTGTGAGGATCTGGAGTCGTCGACAGTTTGTTCTCCGGAGAGAAACCAGGTATTTCTTGGGCAAAAGCAATAAACTCATCTGATAGTCATTGTGTCATTCTGACTCCTAGGGATCCTGCTGGACAGAATCGAACTGCCCCAGGGGATTTCCAAGGCTGTCAATCATTACAGAGGCAGAAAGCCCCATGGGTCACCCGCAAAGCGGTCGGTGGGTTTGAACGGCTGACCTGGTGCGGTTAGCCGCACAATACTTAAGCCACCGCGAGACCTTATCTGAGCTTAAGAGGGTAGGCTGGAGCGGTCAGCACTTCGGTTGCATCTGGGAACTTTGACCTCTGTGTGGCAACTCTTGCTCGTTCATGTCCGTTCTTTGACCAGCTTTACCACATGTCCCACAGCATGGATACAATTTCGAGAAGGCAAAGCACTCGTTAACACTCTGTTCTGTGGTACATGGGCTCAGTCTGGGTCTGAATGGATTCAGTGGCACCTAAGGACAGCCACAGTTTCAGTGGATCTAGATAAGTCAGGAGTCCGGTTGGCAGCGTGGTCACACATGGGTCTGCTGCCTGCAGAGTCAGCAGTTTGAAACCACCCGGGTCTCACAAACCCACAGGGTAGGTTTTCCCCCTACCCTGTAGGGTCCCTATACAGAAGCAGAAGCCTTCCACTGGCAACAGAATCAGCATGGACTCAACTCCATGGCAGTGGGTTGGGTCTGGGCTTGGTTGCTTTCAGAGGTCTTCAAACTTGGTTGGGAAAATCTCTCCAAGGACTTTCAGATTCTTTTAAGGACTTGACCAAAGTGCTTTCATTCTGGGGTAGTCTGAAGGTGGTGACTGCCCTTTCTAGGCATGCTCAGCTGGCCAGACGTGCTCTCTCAAATGCACTTCAGGAGGAAGAAAGTTCGAAAGAGACAACTGACCCAGAAGGCAAGTACAGACTGATCACAGACAGCATGTATTGGTACCAGGGAGTTGGTTCTGATCCAGAGCAATCCCATGAGCAACAGAAAGAAACACTGCCTAGGCCTGTATCATCCTCACCATGGTTCTTAGTGTTGAGCCCATGGATACAGGCACTGTGCCAATCCATCATGCCAAACCTCTTCTTCTGTTTCATTGCCCTGCTACTTACCAAGCATGATGTCCTTCTCCAGACAATGGTCTCTCCTAACCGTATGTCCAAAGTACGTGAGACGGAGTCTCACCATCCTTGCCTCTAAGGGGCATTTTGGATGCCCTTCTTCCAGGATGGATTTGTTTTTTTCTTTTGGCAGTTCGTGGTCTTTTCATTGTTCTTCTCAGGCACCGTAACTCAAATGCATTGATTCTTCTTATTCTTCCTTATCCAATGCCCAACTTAGAGGAGGTATCTATTCCAGCAGCCAGCATGATATCTCATTATAAGCTTAGGGTTCCTTGGGCAAACTGTGGAATTCATCACATTATCCACCGGCCATGCAGATTCAGGACTGAGTGGTCACTAGTTCAAGCTTCTTTGTAAGATTTTTAAATAACTGTTTCCTATAAATAAGAAAAAGATTGACTGCTCACCTATCCATATGTATTGATATTGCACAGGATGCAGCAGGTGCTGGATGGCTGCCAGTACTTCTTTTGACGTGTGCTGCAAAGCAGGAGATGCACTGTCCTATAAGATTGGTGACCTCAAACTAAAAGTGCTTAGTAACCAGATATATGATGTCAAGCCAGAGCTTATCAAGATATCACTGTCCAACTTAGAAATTTCCTCCTTGCAACTGTGGTGGCTTCCCCTTAGCTTTAGATGGCCGATCATAAATGTTAATTTACTTGGATGATTATTGATCCCTGTAAAGTGGTATTCTTCATTCTGTGTCTTCCTGAAGAGTCTCCCAAGTAACTTCTCATCCCAGAACTGACTCTGTGGGAGCAGTTCTCCTTAAAAATATGCATAGAGATGCCTTTTTTTGGAAGACTAAGACCTATGGATACTGATTCCTCTTTAAATTGTAAAATATCTTCTGGGAATGAATTGGTCTAGTTATCTATTTATTAAATACTAGAAAGAGGAGCCTTTAAGCAAGATCAAATCTCCAGACCTTGCCTCCACTTATTTTATAAGGAAATGGTCAAGTTTCTTATTATTGATCTGACAGACCGCTGACACATTATTTTATACCCATTATATTTAGTGCTGGGTATTTTTATACATTTTCAGAAGAACAGAGGTGGTATGCTTTTGTGAGGTTATGAAAAATCTTTTATTAAATTCCTGTGCGGCTCTGGCTGTTTTGTTTTGCCTTTTTCTTTCCTTTTTCTTGATGTGGCACAGGTGGGAACATTTGCTGTCATCAGACATTAGACCGTGTATCACACCTTTGACCTCAGTAACGCTATTCATGACTTTCCTGTGAATTCTCATCCCCTTGCTTATAGCCTCTTGACCCAGTGACCCTGCCTGGCTGGGAAGAGAACCTAATTATCATTGACAGACATCCACCACAAATCCTCGGACTTAAGAGAAATACGGGTCTTTCCACCAGTTTTTGATGGCTCAGGTTGTCTAGCTCACAGGTTGAGGTTTGCCTAAACCCAAATCCTACTGGAAGCCTAGAAAGTCTGCAGGATACACAGGACAGCCGTGTTTGGTCAAAATTAGCAGCAGGGAGTTTGATGACTAAGTCTGCTTTGAGTTTCAAAAACCTGTTAATTTGCCCAAGGCTGCCATCGACTTGATGATGACCTTATTGGATGAGTGGCAGTCATATATGCTTGTCAGTTTCATGATTGGAAATATAGGGGTGGAGTCTCGCTTGTCAATCTGAAGATAGCCAATGAGGCTTCTGTGTGGACATGGATTTCTCCTGAGATTTCTGAGAAATGCCATGGTATTTCCCAATTGGAGAAGGGAGACTGGACTGCGTCTCTGAGAGATGAACTACTGACAAAACAGATGGCAGCATCCGAGGAACTGGAGGAGCTGGAGGAGGAGCCACACAGCCTTACCCTGATGGAACCAGACCACTGAAGCTGGAGGAGCCATGTGGGGATCCCTGCCAGCACAGAGTTGCTTCTACCACCACTGGATGCTGTTGATGGACCTTGAGCCCTGGAAGCAAGGAGCAATGAGGAGACCCCTGCCAGCATGGATGCTTTGATTGCACATGCTTCGTGAGTCGGAAGGAGACTTTATAGACTGGTATCAGACATATGGGCTAATGACTTTGAACTGGACTGGGTTGGGATGCTTTCTCAATGTTCCATTCCTCATGCATATAAACCTTTCCCTTATATCCATATGCGTGTCTATGAATGTACTCCTCTAGTCTAACCGGACTAACACAACAGGGTAGAACTGCCCCTGTGGGTTTCTGATACTGTAACTCTTTACAGGTGGAGCTAGCCCAACTATTTTCCTGAGGAGTAGCCGTTGGATTCAAACTGTTGACTTTGCAGTCAGCCGTCCATTGCACAGCCCACTAGGCCACCCCATCTTTGGTAATGGTGGATGATCAATGGAAAAGAGGAAGACTCTGTGCGAGGGATTGGCACAGTGGCTGCAGCAATTGCGTATGGGTGGCGGATGGCATGGAAAGGAGCAGGTCGGTGTTTGCTTTGTAGTGCACAGAACTGATGTGAGTCACTCAATATCGCCTAATAATAACAATGAAGAGAGAAAAGTGACTGCAATTTGAGGTCGTTTCGATAGGCCATCTCCTGTAGCATGGTCTTTAGAAGGCACTATGGCTCGGGGCCAGGGACCGTGAGGGGATTACTGTTCCAACTCCATGAGAAAAGACAAAGGTCGAAGAGAAAATCACTGAAATGGAGAAGAGGACTTGGACTTGACTTTACTTAAAAAGAGAAATCACCAGGTTCTGGTGCTGGCCATTGAGTCTGTGGTGTCACCTCTTAAAGTAGATTTCAGTAGAAATGGGTGATGAGGGTTCCTGAGGATCCTCTTCATGACTTAGAGCTGCTCTAACAGAAGATGAGTGATTCTGAAGAGCAGAACTATATTTTCTCACAATGCACAAGGTTGAGACTCAAGGTACCCGCTCTTGGGGAAGGAGTTCTTCCCAGGGAAAGTTACGTCTGTTTCTGAGCTGCATCCATAGCCCCTGTGTGCCTCCATGCCCTGGTGACCTTCCCGTGGCATGGCTCACTCTACAACAGGGATGTTTTGAACACAGATGGAATTGGGGACAGATACAAATTTGAGTATAGCTGTCCAGCATGCAGTTGAGTATGTGACAGATCACTTCGAAGGTGACATGAGGGCAAGAAAAACGGTTTGGTACTCTCCAGCATATCGATGACACTGACTTGTAAGTGAATGAACTAGTTAAGGGAGGACCTGTAGAAACTCATAGGTCATGGGGCACAACCCATGAATGAATGAAATAAATGCCTAAACATGAATTTGCAGAGGGTTGAGAAGGGTGAAGATGAAAGTGTTTGGGTGAGAGTGGGAACCATAGTGCTGATATCAAGTAAGGGGTGGACTGTTAGTCTCAAGCTCTGAGGTTCAAGCTCATCAGCTGCCCTATGGGAGAAGGCTGAAGCTGTCTCCTCCTGTAAAGATTCATAGTTCCAGAAACCCTAATAAGGTCATTATTAGTTGGAATGGACAGCAATGGGTTTGAATAGGTTGAGACAGGATGAAGAAAAATATAAGGGTCTATGAGGAGGAGGAGGATTTTAATAATAGAAGTTGAACGGGATAGGTAATCTCGTAAAAGAAGAAAGAATTTGCAAAGGGGAGTGTGAGGGTGAGGGTGGATATTGTGGCAGTTACATAACTTGTGAACTTTTGAAAGGGTGGCGTCCAACCTGTCAATCAGGTCGTAGATAGATGACCTTGTTTGGAGGTGTCTCACTGGAGGCCAGGCACACTAGCTGCTTTGTCTTTCTGCCGAGGACCCAGGAAGGACTTCCTCCAGAGGAGCCAGGGCCCTAGAGCTGGAGGAGCCATGTGGAGGAGCTATGTCAGCACTAGGTTGCTTTCACTGCTACTGGATCCACAAGACTCTCCACCCACTGGCCTGTGACCTTCCTGCATTCGCCATCATTGCATGTGTTGCATGAGTCTGAAGAGGAATTTATAGACTGGTATCAGACAGGTGGGCTTATATGGACTTAGACTGGACTGGACTGGGGTATTTTCATAATATATAATTATTTTTTATATAAAGCTCTTTCTTATGCACATATGAGTGTATGAATTTGTATCTCTAGTCAACACGGACTAACCCAGGTATATTTTGGAAACTGCAGATGGTATCATTTTGATGACTTTCAAAGGAGGCCTGGAGTGGTGTGAACAGTTATTGTGCTTAGCTGCAAACCCAAACTGGTGCCTTGAACACACCCCACGGTGCCCTGGGCAAAAGACCTGGAAACATCCTTTAGAAAAATCAGCCGTTGAAACCGGTGGGTACAGTTCAACCACAATGCACTTGGAGTTGCTGTAAATAAAAATCTGCCCCAGCAGCTGGAGGGTTAAAGAGGGATTAAATTTGGAGAGCTAAATTCGGGTCAGACATTGCAGGGCGTATGACTTCCCATTAGGCTGTGGTTTTCCTTCTCTGCTGCTGTCCTTTAAACTTGTGCAATTTTCAGTGACACTGCCTGAAAGTGTCCATTTTGCTCTCTGCCCCAAGCATTCCTTCTAGATAGTCCGCTGCATTCAGTGAACCATCAAGATGATCAGAAGCCGCTTCATCCCCTGACGCCATCTTTCTCATTGTTAGCACTTCCACGATTTCATGGGTAACCTTGTCTCTCACTTACACTTTTGTGTGTGGCTTTGATTGGACCCTCCCAGTGCAGAAGATGAGTAAGATGTCAATACATTGATGCCACTCTTGATTGATGACTTTTCAGTCACACTGAACTCACCTAACTGCCCCACTGGTCTAATGACATTTCCCCCATTTTGACCATCTGGACCATGACCATGATCAGCTGCCTGGTGACAGTAAAAAGGCATTATGCCCTGTGAAATTGTCTTAATTTTTTTGAGAATGAAAGCGAGCCGAGTCTACTCCAATTTCTTCCAGGTGAGACTGTGTTGCTTTTGTGTCATCCCTTTTTCATCTGGTTAGCAATGGAAATTTCTCTCTCTCTCTCTCTCTCTCTGTGTGTGTGTGTGTATACATGCTTAAAGGATTGAGCTGGGTTTCTGACAGGTAAGGTTTTCCCTATTTGAAACAGTTTGAAGGATTCTCAAACATGGCCATGGAGATGGATTATATCTGCTGAGCTCCTTCTCACCTGTCCCATCCTTCTATTGGCTGTTGTTGTCCCTTGCCATGGAGGTGCCTCTGGCTTGTGGAGACCCTGCATGTGATACCAAAAGCTGCCTGGTTCTGTGCCAGCCACAGGATGGTGGCCGTGTGGAGGCTCTTGTTCTTGCCTTTGTGTCGGTTCATCTGGGTGAAGGTTTGTTCCCCTGCTGTTGTCCCTCCACTTGACTAAACACCACATCCTTTCTCCAATGCTAGATCCCCCCACATGACATGTCCAACCTAAACAAGTCACAACCTAGGACAGTGTTTTGCAATCCAGAAGGCTTTCATGGGGCTATTTTCCAAAGGACACCACCAGGAACCTTCCTCCACATCTACCTCTTTCTGTATGAGCTCGGTAATCAAACATTCCTACAAAATCATGCCCATTCTCTATGAAGCAAACTTATCTAGATGAGAAACTGTCTCTTGACATAGCCTCCATCTAGGTCTGTCCCACTTGGTATCTCCGGGAGGTGGCCTGGTCTTGCTACCCACTGTGGACTGTGGTGTGCATGTGTTTTCTGTGTGAGAAGCTGATGCAGTGAACCCAGCATTGGAGTTGGCCCTCTTCAAAATCATCATTGTCATGCAGACAGCACTCACATTCCCCAAAGAAAGGCATGTCAGCCTGGTTCCTACAGAGGCCCTCTCCCAGCAATCGATAGACATTTCACTCGAGTACACAGAATAGTTCTTGAAAATAGTCAAAAGTCTGGGCAGAGAGCACAAGTCATACAGCCTCAACTCTGCCCACTCCCATCAGGCCTACGCCCATCATTCCTATCCAGTCACTTCCTGGTTGGGTTCCTGGTTGGGTTTGTGCACGTTCAGAGGGCCCTGTGGGTCTATTCCTGAGAGCCTTGCCACCTCCCACTCCTGTTATAACAGCGGCATCAATTCCAGAACCACAGCACCACAATTATAGCTGGAGCTTGAGCCTGTGCCATTTAAGAGCAGCGCTGCCACATATCATTTGTGGTGAAATGGAAAACAAAACAAACCGATATTCCTTTCTTTTTGTCCACTGGGTTTAAAAGTGATCTTTCTCCTTGGCGTGCGCACGCGCGTGCGCGCACACACACACACACACACACACACACACCCCAAACCAAAAAACCGTAACTGCCGTTGAGTCAATGCCAACTCACTGTGCTCTTTTAGGACAGGATAGGGCTGCCCCTTGACTTTTTGAGACTGTACTGTAACTCTATAGGAGTAGAAAGCCCAGTCTTTCTCCTGAGGAGTGCCTTTGAACCGCTGACCTTGTAACTGGAAGCCCACATAGTCACTATAGCAGGGTGCTAGCTAGTAGCTATCTCTCTAGCTCTCTCTCTCTCTCTCTCTCTCTCTCTCTCTCTCTCTTTCTCTCTCTCTCTCTCACATACGTGTGTGTGTGTAATGGATCCTTTATCACTCTGGAATGGACTCTAATCCAGTCAAATTGCTACCCCTCTGTTTTTACTTTCTTGTGTTCTTTTCCTTCTGCATATGAGATGAGCTGAGTGGCGTTTATTTTGGGAATCTTGTCCTTTTGTTCTAAGCAAATGGCATCTTTGAAGACCCAGTGGTCATTTGGCGTATGAGTTGGAACTGACCACGCGTTGGAACTGACAAACACACTTAGGTTCAGTGACACAGTATCAAGAGGGAATATGATGGACAGACATGCCTTATCGAATGTTTCCCATCAGTTTTTAAAATTTTTGTCACATCAGAATTAATCTATTCATGGCCACTGAGTAGATTCTCATGCATGGAGACCTTAGAGGACAGAGTATACGTGCCCCATGGTTGTGCTTTCCAAAATTGTCATGCTTGATGGACACAGACTGGCCTCCTCTTTCTTCCTGGGAGTGTCTGGTGGTTTTGAACCCTCGGCCTTTGGGTTAGCAGTAGAGTGCTTTTATCTCTACAAAGGAAAGAAACAAAAACAGCCTCTCTAGTGGATGTTTTTTTTGTTTTGTTTTTTGTTTTGGAGCATCACTGCCCTCTGGTGGTGGGAGTAGGAGGCCCAGCATTTGCTCCTGTGGAGCTGAACCTCCATAGTGGATAGTTTTAATGACTGTTCGTGGCAGGAAGGCATGCGGTAGTGCTGTTGGGTAACTTTCCATTTGCTGCCCCCATTTCTAGATGATAGTTGTTACCTGGCAGAGTAGGAATGTAGTATTAGGAACCCCTTATATCCAAAAAGCATTATACTTTAAGAAGCAATCTTAACCTTGTATTCAATTCACTTGCCTAGGCTTAGATGCATATTTCCCCAAATCAACAATAGTGTGATATCACAAGATGGTTTTATGGGGGTGTGTGCACATCTCCTTGGGTGCACATGTAATTGGTGTTGATATGTGGTGCCCTTCTAGGCAGCTGGTCATAGATGATGTACTGCAAGCAAGACCAGGCCCCATGGTTTGTGCTGAACTTCATAGTATAGCCAGTGAAGTGTGAACCATGCAGATCCCCAGACACCGCTGCTCTGACCCTGTCTGCTGGGATGGATTTGAAGTGCCTACTTCCAATATCTGACTATCATTTTTTCCTGTACTGCTTCCCTTGGAAGGGACCCAGTGAAGGCAGTGGACTGCACTATGTGTATTAAGTGCTCCTCATTACTCTCTCGATAATGGTATGCTAGGTGTTGCTGTCTTCAGAAGAGATTGGATAAAGTTTACTTTACCCTGGACCTTGGCAACTTCCTGCAGATGCGGCTACACCTCTGCTGTGTTTCTTAAGAGAGAATAAGAAAAAAAACAAAAGCAGCCTCTCTAATGGATGGTTTTAATAACTGTTCGTGGCAGTAAGACAATGCGTTGGTGCTGTCCCATAACTCTGAGACTGGCTGCCGCAAGGTCAGTGGTTCAAACCCACAAGTTGCTCTGCTGGAGAAAATGGAGGTCATCAGCTCCGGTCGGGATTTTAGTTTCAGAAACCCTATGTAGGCTCTGTGGTAGTGGATGTGGGTTTGGTTGTTAGTAGGAAGTCATCTCATACAAAGATAATGGCTGTTCACATTGACTGGTGCTTCTCCAGACATAGCATGTGCTCACTCAGCCACTCAGTCCCTCCCTCCCTCCCTCCCTCCCTCAGTCAGTTACTCCCTCAACCAGTCACTCAGTCTCTTAGCCACTCTCAGGACTTCATTCCCTCATTAAGTCACTCACTCACTCACTCTCTGCATTGAGGTCAAGGCTGACTTACTGCAACCTTCCAGGACAGGAAGTGGCCCTAGGAGTTTCCGAAACTGTAACGCTTTATGGGAATGGAGAGTCCAGTCATTTTCACAAGAAGCAGCTCATGGTTTGGGAACTGCCAACCTTGCAACTAGCAGCCCAGCTCAGAACCATTAGACCAGCAGGGCTCCTAGACACAGCACCAGTCGGCCTACATACACAGCACGCTCTTCTGATTGCCTTTGAGGAACATGTAACACATGTCTCATCTCCCACACAAGCCTGGGCAGATGACCCAAGGTTCGCTGCCATGGGGTAGACCTCCACCCTAATGAAAACCCTACCTGTACCGTCCCCACGATCAGTTAGCAATCGGACGACAAGCAGTGGTTTATTTTCACAAGCCTATTACCCAGTCATTCTTCCTTGTCTACCATAGCCTGGAAGCTCTCTGTTGAAACCCTTCAGCCTGATGGCAGCCTGTCAGCATCTGCTGAACGTAAGTGGTGGCTGCGCAGGAGGTGTGCTGACTGGAACTGAGCCGGCTCTCCTGCCTGGAAGGGAGAATTCAGCAAGGGAACCATTGGTGCATCTTTGGCACCATTGCCAGCAAGAGCATCGACTCACCCATTCCACAGAGGAAGAAACAGTGTCTGGGTCTCAGGAAGGGAACGTGTCACCGCTGAACATCGATTGTGTTTCCAGTCTCCTGAGTTGACTGTTGGATGTGATGGGCTGACATCACGAGGGTCATCTGTCATCCTGGCAGGAATAAGAGCAGACACAGAGAGTGGACAATAGAATGACAAGGATCTGATGAGGAGGCAGCACCCCCCGGGTACCTGAGGAAATGCTGCTCCCCAGCACAGGTAGGCTGACTTTCCAGGTCACAGACCTCCACGTTGCCTTCATCTCAGGAGCCAGGTGGCACTCACATGCACGACGACCTTGCTCTGGAGAGGACAGGTGTGGGGCTGATTTGGAAGCGTCAACCCTCCACGAATCATTTCAGCCCCCAGCCTCAGGAACACGTATATGAATTATCCATGTCAGTTACCAACCCACAGGAAGCATTCATTCGATTTGTAGGTTTGCTTTTCCCACTCTATCCCCCTTCTCCAGCATCACTGGGAGCAGTTTGAGATGGAGGGAAAAGTGAACCATGGCAGAAGGAAGGTGCCTTCCTATTGGCTGCACCCTTCTCTCCTTTTCTGTTTCAGGGGAGCTTCGGAAGTGATAGCTGCTGAAATCCCCGCTCTCATTTATGTTTAATGATGTTTGTCTGATGACCGCCTTTCACTTGCTTACCTTTGCATTTGCCGAAGACCTGCCTGCCATTGCTGCTTAACTGCAATGGTAGTTCAGGGGCGTGTGTGCACGCATGTGTGTGTGTGTACATTCTTGTGTTGTCCTCTAACCTCTATGATTCTTGGAATGAAGGATTAAAAAATATATATACATTTAAATATATTTATATATGTTGCATATTTAAATATGTGTCATACTTATATAATGTATTGTGCACATTTAAATAAATATATATACACACTATTATTACTTCTCTTCCATGCACTTTGCGCCTTGCTGTAGAAAATATTATTGCATTGCGTACCCTCTACTTCCTCTCTGTGGGAGATTAATTCTTCCCTTGGTGCGTGGGGACAAATTAGACTCCTAAGAGCCATGAATGATAATGGGAAGAGTGTGTAAATCTGGGATGCATTGAAAATAGAATGGCACCCAGGTGAGTCTTTTTGCCCCCTCTCTTACCTGGCCAGCTTGTGTTTAGTTATTTAAAGTGCCTCTCCCTGCCTCATTTTTTTTTGGCCTCTTTAGCATGCACAGTCCTCCCCCTCTCAAACACCGCCCCCCCCCCCACACACACACACATACTCTTCCATCCTCTCCTTCCCCAGCATTTCTCTCAGTGGGGGTGAGGGCAGCTCTTTGGTGCTGCTGTGCCCCTGGGAGCAGTCTCAGGTTTGGCCCAGTATGTTCTGCGACTTGCACACAGGGCGCGCGCGCACACACACACACACACACACACACGGCCTGGGATAGATGTGCGCGCCCTGTGCAGTCTCACTACACCCAGTCCTGAACACGTGCAGGCACTTGAAAGGCAGGTCTATGCAAACCGAACAGGAACACGTGCAGTCTTCAGCGGGTGGAGGGGCCTGAGTTGGAAGGGGATCATCACAGCAGGTATTGTTTGATTCGACTCAGATTTCCACTGTGCTGAACTGCGTAGTGGCGGCGAGCTCTTCTCCAATTTGACTTTGCAGCTAGAACTCAGAATTCATTACATCAAAAATGAATAAAGACCAGTCTTCTGTCCAGCCAAGTGCTGGAAAGAGAGTGGGTTTCTGAGGAGCCCCGGTGCAGTGGGTTATATGTTGGCCTGCAAACCACAGGCCCAGCAGTCTGAAACCAGCAGCCACTCCGTGGGATAAAGCTGACCCTTTCTGCTCCTGTGAGGAGGCACCGACTCAGAAGCACACAGGAGGAGCACTAGTCTGTCTGCTGGGACTTCAGCAGGGACTTCAGGGCAGTGAGACTGAGCCGGGAGCAGACAGGGTTCATTCTGCTGTGTCGAAGCTCACCAGGAGTTCGAACCAACTGGCTGGCACCAAATGGCAACGCCAACAACTACGTACTGTGGTGGTTCTACTAACCAGTTATTTCCAGAAATTCTCTGCTTTGGTTTTATCTGGCAGCATGCAACTTAAGCCCAAACTCGCATCAGTTCTGTTTTTTTATTTTTCATTATTTTATTCTATACATTTATTGAGCCTCTTTGATGGTCCTGTCATTCAGATGTCATGTCAGTGGAGGAGGTAGGTGACCTTTGAGGGTCTTGTCATTCAGATGTCTTGTCAGCAGAAGAGGTAGATGGCCTTGGAGGGTCTTGTCATTCAGATGTCATGTCAGCGGAGGGGGTAGATGACTTTTGGGGCAGCACCGTCTGTGAACATAAAGTGTGGCTGCATTATTTGGGAGTACGGGATGATGGAACGCAGGGCAGTGTATGCTGTGAAGTAACAAGTATGCACTGCCGATATGCCCTATGATAGTGATGATCGTGGGGAGTGTGGAAAATGAGCATTTATGTCGTAGCTGGCCTATTCCTGTCCCGTTGGGTCATCCTTGACTTGAGTTTGCTTTAGGCTTTATATTCCTGTCACAGTCTGACTATTATCTCATTCAATCTTTATAACTCCCAGTGAGGCTGGAATTATTATCGCTATTTTTGAGATAATTAAATGAAGGGTAAGTAACTTGTCCAAAGCCCTGCAGCGCCTCTGCAAAACAGATGATCAGCCCACTCTCTATAGGACTGCTGTGTCTTCTGCCCTGGGCTGCTAATCCAAAGGTTACCCATTCAAACCCACCAACCATTCCACGATAAGGCTGGCTGCTCCCCTCAAGACCTCCAGCCTCAGAACCAACCCCCCAGCCCCAAAGAGGTCACTCACTACCCCCCCTTCCCCAAAGAGGTCACTACCCCCCCATCCCCAAAGAGTCTGAATTGGCACTAGAGCAGTTGATTAATTTTTTAAAAATAATCCTACCCTTTAAACATTCACAATAGCACGTTGATTACCTTTACCATGCGGCCATTCGTGTATTCTTATTCATTAAGATTTCTAATTGAGTGAAGAGCCATAAAATACCCCATTTTGAACCTTTATTAAAACGTTTTCAAAAACTATCCTGGTGTCTTCTGATGCTTTTGTAGTGACAGCACTCAACAGCTCCCTCACTGTCACGGCTTCAATGCTCACTCATGGCAACCCTACAGAAACCAAAAAAAGAAAGAAAAGAGTCACTCATGGCCATCAGTCAAGGTCGACTCACTGACCGTGATGTAGGATGAGGTGGAACTGCCCTTGAGGTTCTGAGGCGGTGACTCTTTACTGGACTAGTAAGCCCCACCTTTCTCCTGAAGATCGGTGGGTGGTTTTGAACTGTTGGACTGAGCACTTACGTATTTGGGGGGTTGTTCAAATACGACATGCCCCTTTAGTGGTTATTGTGGGCATCAGCCCTCGTGGATGTTTAGGAACTCGCTGAAGCGTAGTGCCAAGTTGTTCTCAGCCACTCACTCTGCATCTGCCAGGCTGTCAACATTTACAACCTTCGAGCATTCAGCTTGGTGGAGCCTTGGAGTTGTGGGTTAGGCTTTGGGCCGCTAACCACAAGTTTGGCAGTTTGAAACCACCAGCTACTTCTCGGGAGACAGATGAGGCTTTTTGTTCCCAGAAAGATTGGCAACCTGGGACACGTACAGGGAAATGCTACCCTGTCCACAGGGTTCGCACAAGTCAGATGGACTCGGTTAGTAGTGGGTGTCAGCCTTCGGTGAAGTGTAGCTTATACTGTCGTGAAAAGTGTCCACAAAGGAGGCACATGGAAAGGAAAGGGGTGACCGCAAGAATGATGAAAAGCAGCACCTTTGCATCCAAAGTCCCTACAGAAGCCATGAGCCTGGGTGATCAGTTATGAGGCATCCGAGAAAGGGAGGTGTCAAAGCAGTCGATTGATCAGGTGTCAAGTGCCCTCACAGGGATATTGTTCATTTAGAAAACCCAAGAGGAAGATACGAGAAAGATAATGAATTCTAAGGCACCCTGTGGAAACGTGGGGACTTGTGTACTACCCTATCCCTCAGTTTTTGTGGTTGAACACAATGGCCATTTAGTAGTTTGTGGATTGGCAATGGGGCTCTCCGAATTTGGGCAAGCCCACACCAGCTTAGCTGTTGCCCTCCATGTAGCTTCTCTCCGTCGATAGACACATTGGGGGTGACTGGCTGTTCTGGAATGGCCATGGCTGGGGATACCATCCTCGGTGGTTCTTAGCATCCACCAGGCTTGTGTTTAGATAGCAGCAGCTGAGGGCACCACCGGGGCTTTCAAGTTGTGTACTCGGCCAGCGCGCACCTCAAGACCAATCCCACATCCAGGAGAGGAGCTGTGCATTCACACTCCAGTGTGTCCAGCACCACAGTCGACTACGTTTATAATGTGTACAAAGCTCACTGCCACCGAGTTGATTCCAAATCATAATGACCCGACAGGACAGAATAAGACTCCTTTGGTGGGTTTCTGAAGTTCTAAACCTTTACAGAAGTTGAAAGCCTCATCTTTCTCCTGCAGAGTGGCTAATGGATTGAATTGCTGGCATTGCCTGTGAACAGCCTAGTACCTGGCCCACTACGTCACTGGGGCTCCTTGAACCGCATTCCATTAATTGTGCTCATTTACTTCCCGGCGGGAGCATTTCTGCCATGACGTGGCTTTTCTTTGGACAGACCCTCAGTGTTGGAGGACATGGCTCACAGTTGGTTGGAGTTGCGAGAACGGTCCGCAGATTTCCTCTCTCAGCTTTTGATTCTGTTCTTGCAGCTTTGCCTCGCTGCATTCAATGGCATCCCAAAGCATCCATCCAGCTTTCCTCTTTCAATTCAACCCCCCCCCCCCAGGAGAATCATGGTAGAAGCATTAAGCCAAGTCCCCCCATAACGTTTTCCCAAACTGCACATCCTTGATAAAAGCTCACGGGTTGATGCAAACACCCGGTTGCCTGCGTTTTATGAGAGGTCAGTCCCGACAAGGTGGGCTTTGTGTCTAGACTCCTGCTTATTAATGAGGCTTTGCTAGCCTGCTGGGCAGCTCCTTCCAATAATGGGCCACCCACGGTGACAATCCCACCTAGCCTGGGCACTTGTGCCTGCCCTGGAGGAAGGGGCATCTATGTGAAGGGGACCCTTGGGAAGCCATGGGTGATTAAGTACAGCACCTTTTCACCAACAGCGTTTGCTCCCTGGCCTGCACTGGTACCCACGGTGGCTGCTCCTCTTGGTGACAGTCAGTTATAGTCAAGGATGGCTTTGAGGTCGCTGATCACCGAGGGACCCTTTGAAAAAAGAGGCAGCTTGCCCCCTGTGGCTCTTTCTGCACTTCACAAGAAGAGATTCTCCTTGTGGGAGGGCAGCTCCTGCCTTCAGTACTGACTCCAAGGTTGTATGTTGGCGCTGACCTGTTGACATTGGTGTTAGGTTACCCGTGTGTATAATTTATTTTGCTCATAAAACCTCGTAAATGAGGCAATCACATGGACAGGCACTGAGCATGAAGGAAAGGGTATCTGGCAGAGCGAGGCCTTGGTTTCGTCTCTTTTTTTTTTTTAAGATTGGATTCTCATGAATTTTTATGAGGTGCGAATAATTATATATATATTTTTTAATTTAAAGCAACATTAATCAAGGCAATGTGGTATTGGCGGAAGGGTAGACACATGGATCAATGGGACAGAAAAGGATCTTAAAGAGACTCACACGGGCCAGCGAAGAGCAAATCCTTCAAATGGAGTGGAAGGCCATTCGGAGTCGAGGAGTCTGGCATGTGTGGTACATGGATGCTCTGCCCA
>PVJH01020992.1:0-39565 GCA_004026705.1 Nesogale talazaci
TTGTTTAAATAAACATCTTTGGGGGTTGTCTTGCCTTAGAATTATTCATAGCTCAGCCACCTGTTCATTTAAAGATGGAATTTTTTTTTTTGGGGGGGGGCATCACTGCTCTCCGGTGGTGGGAGTAGAAGATGGAATGTTTTATACTGAGAATTGATGGTTGGAATGGGGCTATAAGGTCTTCATGTTTATGCTGAGACAGTGGATTAGTAAAGTTAATAGTGTGACTTTTATAAAAAAGGACTTAAGGGACTGAGCCCCTGTGGCGTAAGTGGTTGAGTGCGGGACTGCAGCCCGCGGGCTTGGCGGTTCAAATCCAGCAGCGGCTCTCAGGAGCCATGGTCGGCTCCCATGACCACCAGAGGCAGTGATGTGCCCCCCCACCCCCCCCAAAAAAGGATTTAAAGTTTTCCTGATTTATAAATGAAGATTTAGATACATATCAAAATAAATGCTTGTAACAGCAAGGTTACACAAACTGAAAAAAAAAAATCTGTCCTGTAAATAAAAAACCCATTCATAGCATCCATTCAATTGGGTGAAATATATTTCTAAACTTGCAAATTTTCAAGTGCAGGTTCACTCCTCAAAGGGGACATCTCATTTTGTTATACTTATGTATCTAGATTAATTTTTTTTTTCTTTTTTGGGGATCACTGCTCTCCGGTGGTGGGAGTAGGAGGCCCAGCCCCACTGCTGGAATTGAACCTCTGTCCCAGTGGGCCGCAGTCCCGCGTACAACCACTACGCCACCGGGGCTCAGCCCTAGATTAGTTTCATAATTGGAAATATTGAAAAGAAAAATCTCAAACACAATAAAGAACACAATGGCTGGGAAATCTGTAAATAAAAGTAACTTTAAAAAAAGGAAGAAAAAGATTATACCTTTCATCCTCCTGTTCGCCAGGCACGTTTTATTTGGTTGCTTAACGTTACTGCTCACTACGCTCCAGTAAATTGTTTGACTCGTAGCGACCTTATAGGGCAGGGTGGGACGGCTCTAGTGATCGTGCGTCTGAGACTGGAAGTCTGTACAGGAGCAGAAAGCCCTGTCGTTAGTCTGTGGAGAGAGCAGGACTTCGCTCCGCTAACCTTGCGGCTAGTTTCACCACTGAGCAACTCGGAAACCCTAAGGGGTAATTCTTCTCTCCCCTAGAGCTGGGGTCCTCACACTTTTTAAATGGGGCCTGTTCACTGTCCCTCAGACCAGCGGAGGACTGGACTATAGTTAAAAAACAAACATGAGCAAAGTCACCGCAAGCCGTAAGCAGCGGGATAAATGTCCTCGGCAGCATGTCACCTGGGGCCGTAGTTTGAGGACCTCTGCCCTAGAGGGCCACTCACTAAAAGTAGGGAAACAGCTTGAAGTCAATGAATTTGGTTTGGGTGAATGCTGGGGTGGGGTGACTTTGGAAATAATCTAGTTGATCTTGGATCTCTTCACTTCAGAAACATGAGTATGTTTTACATTTGTATAATTTGCAGATCTGAGAATACTAAACAAAGAAAGCCTAACAAGTAATTGCAAAACAGTTCACCTTCTCTAAGTATAATCAAAATTACAAAAGAACTCAAAGAAAATCTACACTTGATCTTAGTCACAAGGTCAAGAAGCGATGCAAAACAAATCTTAGAGTTGTTAGAAGCAAAATGTGTACTCATGTTGACTGAGTCACATTCAAATTTAGTTTGAAAATTAAAACCAGCTACTCGGCATGTAGGGTAGTCTAGTTAATTGAGTGTTTGCTATTACAGTGTGCGTTGCAGGCAGTGCAACAATGTGCCCATGGCTTTTATCTAGTCATTCAGTTAACAGGACCCGCTGAGAAAATAAAGTAAATGATATTACACAGCTAACACAGGGAAAAAAACCTGCCAGACTTTTTCTAACTGTAGTCTAGTAGGAATGTAATTTTTCTTCTGTACCTGAGTTAGTATAATTACGTTTAATTTTAACTCTAAGGAACACAGATCTAAAAGATATATTTCTTATTCAAGACTATGAAGCTATCTAGAAATTCTAATATAATGTAATTTCCTTACTTTGAAATATATAACGTTTATGAAAATAGAGGTACATAGTTACACATTATGCGAGGTGTCCATACTGATTGGTTTCAGAAAACAATTGTGTCTTGCTCTTCTTGGGATCATTGGCAGTGCTATGATGTGGTCTTAGGCAATTCTTAATTTCTATTACTGGCTATCAGCATCTTTCTCAAATGTCTCAATGCTGGTAGTTAACTGAGGAAAAGGGACAGCAAAAAATTATTGGATGTCTTGTTTATGATTCTAAGGATAGGAAGACAAAATCTAAACTAAACAGAATAAACAAAATAAAAATGTAAACAAGTACTATAGAATACAAAGAAATCTAACATACAAAGTTTTAGGAAATTTGAAAAGTTTTAGGAAAAAAGAAAAAGCATATTTGGCATATTTTCATTGACTCTTAAGGACCCTTGATGCCCCTTTGGATAAGTGTGGTTTTGCTAGCAGCTTGGAAAACCCCATAGAGAGATACATACCATTGAAATTTGATAGAAACTGAAGGGCTTGTCAGTGTGACTTAACCTATTTGAGTTATTTTACTTAAGCCCTTCTAGGTTATTATGCCCCATCAAAAGACCCAAGAGTTTCGCACTTAATTTTGTATATTTGAATAGTTTATGAGGAAAAGTCCTTTTTCAAATACATTTTTTAAAAGTGCACATTTACTCAAAGTTTTTTTATTAAACAATAAGTAGCTAGAACAGAACATCTAATTTTAGATGTTGATTTTAGCATGCCAATTTTTAGTAATATTATAATGTGTAATCAGTGATGCATGGTATTAACATATATAATAAGTATAAGGAGCAAATCAGATATTGTTACCAGTGGTTACATTTTGGGCTGCTGACAGCAAGCTCAGCTGTTTGAAATGACTAGGCCCTCTAAGGGAGAAACAAGTGAGGCTTTCTAACTTCCTTAAAGAGTTATTCTAAGTCATTGGGTCTCCACTCTAGGGGCTCAAGGGAAAAGGCGGATGATTGGAGAACGGTAATAGCAGCGGGCATGTGAAGGTGCCTGGCACAGTATGTTTATTTACGTATTGTGAAAAACGATGTACGAGCCCCCAATAAAATTATTTTTAATTAAAAAAAATCATATCATTGTGAATGAGGAGGAGTGTGGCGGGGGTCCGAGGAGTGTGGCGGGGAAAGCCCATCTGTAGGCAACTGGACATCCCCTTAGAGAAGACTAGCCAGTCAGGGTGCAGCGTAGCAATGATGAAACATACAACTTTCCTCTATTTCTTAAATGGTCTCCCCTCCCTCTCTCCCCCCACACCCACTATCATGATCCCAATTCTATTTTACAAGTTTAGCTAATCCCGCTAGACTAGAGGATGTACACTGGTACTGATAAGAACTGGAAACACAGGGAATCCAGGACAGATGATCCTTCAGGATCAGCAGTGAGAGTCCAGATACTGGGAGGGTGGTGGGAAGGTAGGGTAGAAAAGGGGGGAGGGGGAGAGAAGAAAAAAGAAAGGGGGAGCTGATTACAAGGATCTACATATAAACTCCTTCCTTGGGAATGGACAACAGAAAAGTGAATGAAGGGAGATGTCGGACTGTGTAAAACATGTCAAAATAGTGATAATTCATAAATTATCAAGGGTTCATGAGGGAGGTGAGTGAGGGGAAAAATGAGCTGATACTAAGGGCTCAAGTAGAAAGCAAATGTTTTGAGAATGATGAGGGCAACAAGTGTACTTGAGAACAAATGTGCTTGACAATGGCTGTATGTATGGATTGTGGTAAGAGTTGAAGGGCTGAGCCCCAGTGGCGTAAGTGGTTGAGTGCGGAACTGCAGCCCACAAGGTTGGCGGTTCAAATCCAGCGGCAGCTGGGTAGCACCCACGATCACCAGAGGCAGTGATGCCCACCAAAGCAAAAAAAAAAACGAAACAAAAAAAATTACTCAGAAGAGTTGTACGACCCCCCAATAAAATGATTTAAAAAAAAGAATTAATCTTAGAAACTCACAAGGGCAAGTCTTCCAATATATAGATTTTTTTCCAGCATGTTTGTAGCTATTCATTAATTTTTGATACTTTATAATATTCACCTTTAAAATGGTTTTATTGGCATAATTCACATGCTTTATAGTATTTCTTTGTATATTTGAGTTATAAGCAGCATTTGAAGATTATTTTTGGTGCTGTTGTTGGGAGTTCCTATTGTGTTATTTGGTCATTTAGGTCATCTTATGTATAACAGAATAAACCGCCTAGTCCTGGGCTATATTCATGGCTGATAATAGCACTAGAGGAATATAAATACTTGGGGGTTTTGAACTTAGTGGGAAGTTTTCATTATTTTAAATACTTTTTTTTTTTTTGCCTCACATGAACTTTTTGAAGTCCCCTTGTATGATTGAGAAGGTAATAGACCAGGAAATGGAAAGCTAAGTCTTAGGGATATGTAGTAAATGTGTTTTTGCTTTCATTAGCTAATACCAAATTGTCGTACAAAGGAGTTAAATCAATTTACAGTAGACCAGAAATGGATGAGTTCCTATTTTATAACTTTCCAATATCTATTTAATCTTATGTAATTGATTGTTCTAAGGAACATGTTTTTGGTTATTATTATTTAGTTTGGGGACATGGTTATTGCTTGGCTGAAAGGTAGTCTCTGGAAGTGGCTTCAGTTCCAGGAGAGAAAGGTGTCTTAAGACGGTAGTCTCGAGGATTCCTCCAGCCTCTGTCAGACCAATAACTCTGGTGTTTTTTGTTCTGTGTTTTTTTTCTATTCTGTCTGGGACCTTGTTTTAATCCTAGTTAGAGCAGTGGGTAATGTTAGCTGGGTAACATCTAGTTCTGGATTTGGGGTTCTGTGGGCTGTGGTTCATGTGGTTTAGTAGCCCTTTGGACTAGTTGCTCCCTTCAATTTTTTTGACTCTACTTTAGACAGGAAAAGGTGGGTTTTTTTTGTTTGTTTGTTTTTGTTTTTAAAGACAGGAAGTTTTTTTTTGTGTGTGTGGGCATCACTGCCTCTGGTGGTTGTGGGCGCTAACCAGTGCCGCTTCTGAGAGCCGCAGCTGGATTTGAACCGCCAAGGCCGTGGGCTGCAGTTCCGCACTCAACCACTTACGCCACCGGGGCTCAGCCCAAAGACAGGAAGTTTTTAAGACCCCATGTGCCGCTCACCAAAGTAGCAAGCAAAGCATTATCTTTCTGAATTGTTGTGGCAACTGACATAGTTGTTGCTTAAGTGTATGGTCTCTTGCCTTAAGTATGGGAATTTCAGTTTTTCCCTTGGTATGCTCAGTTTCCTATATTACTATACAGGCAGCATCCACACTTATGGGCCAATGGCCTTCAAGTAATTGTGGAAAATACGAAATTAAGATGATAGAATTTTTCCACAAAATTTGTAAGACTCCCCACCCCCAGGCAGAAATATTTACAACATGTTAAACAAATCTGCAGTTTGGTAGTGCTTTCTTCTGACCTCCCACACCCCATGGTCAGAATTTCTTTTATATAGTATACAAATGAAGTAGAATGTATGATTTGTGAAAGAGCTCACATTTCGGTTTTATAAAAGGCACACATATATATCATTGCAACTACATTATTTTAATTACTTATGAATCTATGCGATGTTTAATTCTTTCACTTTTCAATAGATAACTTATTCAACTTGCACAAATAATAGGGAATTAAAATGGCTCCTGGAGTACCTAATAGCATAATGGCAATTGCTGTTTTTATATTCAAATTGTAATTCTAAATATTTAAAGTGTATTTAGCTTTGTTAGAATGCTTCTCTTTTACAAACTAGTTTATGTTTATGATCTGCCAATTGACATAGTTCTATTTGTAATTTTACACCCCTTTCCATAAATATTCTTTGGCTTTAGAACAAGCCTAGTACAAGCTTGAACATAAATTCCTTTTATTCTTTGTTGCTAATATACACAGCAAAACATAACCAATCCAACGGTTTTTATATGTATATTTCAGTGACATGAAGTTGTGCTTGAATGGTGCAACTGTTCTTACAGCCCTTTTGTGAGTTCTTCCTCCCTTATTAACATAAACCCAACTGCTTTTCAAATTCCTATCTAATCTTCCTGTTGCTGTGGTCATTTTGGTCCCATTTTGATAGATCTTAAAAGAACCATAAGACTCAAGGCAGACATTGTGTGTGACTTGGGGGACATTAGTCAGCTGTGCCACCCTACCCTTAATATAATTTTTTTATCATTCTAAACAGAAACTCAGTAATCTGTAAGCAAGAAGTCTCCCTCTTTCCTCCCTCCCATCCTGATGACCACTAAGAAACTTTGGTCTCCATATTTGCATGTTCTTGTCTTTCCTTATAGATGACTTGGACAATATTTGTGCTTTTGTGATTGACTAAATCACATGTCATATAGTGTGTTCAAGCTCCATAATTGAACTTGAATTTCTTCTGATCTGTTTGGTTTATCATATTTACCCAATATTGATTAGAGGAGGTACCCCACCCTCACCCCCACCCCTGCACCTCAGGTGTTAAATTTTAAGAAAAAGTTAAGAGTAATAACGGTAAGTGTTCCTTCTGATTTTCTGGATTGTGGACTTTCATACTGTGCCTTGATTCACAGAATTGTGTGCTGTTCCTTTGATGTGTGACTTGATTTTCACATCTCAGTTGTTTCAGTTGCTTTCCTTATGATTATAGCTTGGAAGTGAGTTTACATGGAACTTGTTTCTCTGTTAAGAGGCTTTTTCTTTTCCCCAGTACAAACAGATTTTATTCTAGAAGACCTGAGTGCCCATTGCCTGTCAAATAGGTCATTTCTCGTGCTGAGAGTGGGGTAAGGGTTATTTTTCAGTAGCTAGCTTAGCCTCTCTTCGCCCACAGTGGGGGTGGGTGAGGATGGTGCAGTAGTATCGTTATCTTGAGTCGTCCACCCCCTCACCCCCCAATTCTTCTAATTCTGAATTGTACATTTTGTAAACAGACCCCATTAAAGAACTTGTTTCTTCAACTTCTTACAGGTTATTCCATTGTTTCTGGTTTCAAGCCAGGATATGATCATGTGTTTGTTCTTATTGCTTCCGTTGTAGACCTAGAATCTTTGCAAATAACTGTGGATGCAGAGAAACTGTGGGGGGTGGGGAGGGTAATACAAGGCCCCTAAGGCATTACTCTTCCTGTAACCAGGAGCATATAGATACTGAGATTCCTACTTCCTCTTTTCTTTAGTTTTCAAATGACTACATTGGACAGTGGGGGCATAATGGGGCAGTGGGGCCTCTTCAATAAAATTTCACTATAATATGGTACACATGAAAAATGTAAAAATTGTCATTGAGTTGTCAATGTGTAAGTCTTGTGTTGGCAGATGCTTTGATGTGTATGTTTTTACTACAACATAAAGCATGGGGGAGGAATATTATTGATTGAAGAGTTAGGTACAAATTACTTTTTTCCTTGAATAAAATAATACTGCTCTTCTGGGAGCAAAGCAAGCAATTTTTTGGCTTTTGGGGAGCAGAGTTGTTAAAAAAAAAAAGGTATTGTGAATTTTACGATGTTCCATGATATATTGAACAAATTTTACCTGATCACAGCTACTGTTAAGCTTTTTCTTTGTGGGGAGATATTTATAAACATGAGGGGGTTGGGTGGACTTTTGTGAATTTAAAAATGGCATGGTGGTAGTGTCTGGCCTTTTAAGTACAAAGGGGAGAGAAAGATTAGGATCAATAGCCACATCATGCTGATTCCTGTGAAGCAGAGGTCAGACATGCCTCCTCCCTCCAACATTTTTACCAGCTCTGACATCAGCCATTCCCCCTAGAGTATTCTCTACATTTCTGCTGGGGTTGGCCATTTATTGCAGTTCTTGTTGGCCACACAGAACTCCCAACACTCATGATAAATTATGGATTTGCGTGTGGGGGGAGTGTTGCAGTATCAGAAATGACTTAGGATATAATTCTTCCATCAGGATAGTTATCTTCTCACCTGTGCCTGCAAGCAGGTCTTCTCTCACCCTTCACTTCTTGGCCTAGCCTTGCCTGCGGGTTCTAACTGTTACAAAGCACTTGGTGCTGTGCTGATTACGTGCCTAGAGGCACCCTATTCTACCAACATGCCCCACGCCCGAAGGTTCCTGACCTTGTTGTTCTGGAGTCCGGAAGCCCACTGCTGTCTTGTGCGGCTCTTGTTTCTGCTGTTGCCATTTCTCTGCCACTGCTTGTCAGCTGGGGTGTCACAGTTCTGTGTGTCTGTTTTGCTGGTTGAGGTGGTTTAATAGAGGGATCTCAGTGGGATCTCAGAGGGATCCCAGTCCACTCCTGGCTCTTCTTTATTGACTTTAGTGAGATCCCCTTTTCTGCCTCTGGCAGAGTCCTCTTGAAAGCCTAGCAGGAGGGCTTAATTGAGCAAGACCTGTATGTTAGGGTTCCATACATCTTATTTGCATTATTAGCAGTCGGTCCAGTCCCTTTGGTGTGGACCACAAACATTTCACATTTGCATAGCTCCACCTAGTCATTTGGTGGGAATTTAAAAAACTATGGCTAGAAGGGTCTTGGAGTGCAACTCAGGACACTACAGTGGACCTCTTAAGGAGGATGTAGGCTCCTGGAATTTCAGGCAGAATTACGTGTGACTGTATTTTTTTGCAAGAAGAGGTCTATAAGTGTCATCGAATTGTTAAAGTACTCAATGACCCAAAGGCTAAAAAAATTTGTGTTGCAGCAATACACATCTTTAAGAAAAACATTACTTTGAAAGTGTTATTTTTACTTTCAGTGAGGTTGCAAAATATGAACCTGTGAGATTTTAACAAGTAGAGAGTATTTTTTTCTGAGAAAATTCTTTAGAAGAGGGTTGTTTTCAGATTTGTGCTTATTGAAGCTTACATATAATAGGAACTGCCCCTGTATTTTTAATATATATATATGTGTGTGTGTGTGTGTGTGTGTGTGTGTGTATGACTTCAAAATTTCATGGAAAAATTCCATTATCATTTCATTTGCATTTTTCCACAAACTTTTTGAAGCTGCCCTGTATGAGCACCTTTTCGACAGGCTGCAGCAGCATCTGTGCCATGAAAAGATCAAAAGCATTCAAATTCTTTGAGATTGTGGGACATTTAAACAGAGGATCTATTCATCTTAACTCATACATCTCCCTTGATTATTCAATTAAGTTATAATACTGGATTTTTGACATTCCAGTTGTTTCCATGGTAATAGTGGATTCGTGTCTCTAGTTACTCAAGATTTTGGATTTCAGTCAGGATCTTTACACTCATTGATTTTTTTTTTTAACCTGTTTCAGTCAGCTTCCTCATATACTCACCTTCATACCTTTTAAGAAACCTTGACCTTCCCCCTCCCACCTCACTCAGCTCATTTAGTAATCAATTTGCAGATTAAAAACAAAACTTGTACTGAAAAATTAAAAATTGCTGAAGTAAACTCCACTGATTGTCTCTCCTCCTCTGACAGTTTAGCTGCAGCCATGCCTGCACTTGCCTTCCTTTATTCTGCTGGACTCTGGTCCACGTGAATCAGTTTACTTTTTCTAGTAGTCTTCGTCACCAGGCTGTGTCATGAATTGAAGCCTTCCCTCTGGTCTCCTCAGTTTACAGTCTTCTTTTTTTCAACTCAAGTCAGTACATTTTAAGTTGAACACATATCCTATGTTAGCCCTTAGAAGGACAAACATGACAGCATAGTCCGTCTGCTTTTGGCACTTACTATTTATTAACCTTATTCCCTTCCCTTCATCTTTGCGAAATGCTCTTGATGCTCTGTATCTCCTTCTAGCCACCACCTGTTGGCAGCTATACTGAGCTTGCTGGTTCCTCTTTTCATTCACTTTGGCCTTTCTCATCATGGTTGTGAAATTTTATTGGCAATGGTTGCCAGTTACTAATTATAGAACCCCAATGGATGAAGTGATGCCAAATTTTGAAATTAGAGCTGTCTTACTATTAGGTTTTTTTGTTTTGTTTTTTTTTTTTGGTACCCCAGGTGAGACTCGAACCCTATTAGGTATTTTTTAAAGAGGTATTTATATGGGTATATATATACCATATATACTTGTGTATTAGCTGAGTTTTCCAGCACATTAAAAAAAAGATCATTTTATTCGGGACTTGTACAACTTTTATCACAATCCATACGTACATCCATGTGTCAGACGCATTTTTGTACTTTTGTTGCCATCTTCATTCTCAAAATATTTGCTTTCTACTTGAGTCCTTGATATCAGCTCCTCATACCCCCACTCCAGTGGACCCTTGATAATTTAAAATTATTATTTTGTCATATCTTACACTGCCTGATGTCCCTCTTCACCCACTTTTCTGTTGTCCATCCCCCAGGGAGGAGGTTATATGTAGGTCCTTGTAATCGGTTCCCCCTTTATACCCCACCCTCTGGTTTTGCCACTCACAGTTGGGCCTGAAGGGATCATCTGTCCTGAATTTCCTGTGTTTCCAGTTCCTATCTGTACAGTGTACATTCTCTGGTCTTGCTGGGTTTGTAAGGTAGAATTGGGATCATGATAGTGGGGGGAGGGGGGAAACTTTTAAGAGCTAGAGAAAAGTTTATTTTATTTTATTTTTTTAAATTTTTGGTGGGTATCACTGCTTCTGGTGGTCATGGGCGCTACCCAGCCACCGCTGGATTTGAACCACCATGTCCACGGGCTGCAGTTCCGCACTCAACCACTTAACGCCACCAGGGCTCAGATTTTTTTGTTTTATTTTATTTTATTTTTTTATTTTTTTAGAGCTAGAGAAAAGTTGTATGTTTCATCATTGCTATGTTATACTCTGACTGGATCGTCTTCTCCCCAGGAAACTTCTGTAAGGGGATGGCCAGTTGTCCCCAATCTGCACTCCCTGTCATTCACAATGACAATGATTTTTTGTTCTTTAATGTTTGATACCTGATTCCTTTGACAACTTGTGATCACACAGGCTGGTGTGCTTCTTCCATATAGGCTTTGATGCTTCTCAGCTAGATGACTGCTTGTTTATCTTCAAACCTCTAAGACCCCAGCTGCTGTATCTTCTAATAGCCGGACACCATCAGCTTCTTTACCACATTTGCTTATGCACCCATTGGTCTTCAGCATTCTTGTCTGGAAAGTGAGCATTATGGAATGCCAAGTTTATAGAACAAAGTGTTCCTGTGTTGAGGGAATACTTGAGTAGAGACACAATGTCCATCTGCTACTTTAATATTAAACCTTTAATATTTACATACATACATGTATTTAGGCCTCTGTAAATGCCCCTTTCCTCTTTGTTCTTTCCTCTATTTTCTCTTGTCCCATTACCATGCTCAGCCCTCATTTGGGTTTCAGTAATTCCTCTCGGTTATATTTCCCCTGATCAAGTCCTACCAGGCCTCCTACACCCTCCTTGCCATCCATTTTGGATCACTTGTTGTTCTCTTGCCCCTGAATTTGTTTTCTTCTTTTTTTTGGGGGGGGGCATCACTGCTCTCCGGTACCCCTGAATTTGTTAACACCACTTCCTTTTCCCCACCTCTCCCTTCCCATGGCCCCCCTCCTAAACTGCTAGTTGTTTTCTCCTCCAGATTCTTTATCCCCCTATCTTATCTAGATGGACATGCAGAGATAATAATATGCACACAAAACAAGGGAGAGCAAGATAGAGCAAGAAAAGAAAACAGCAACAACAAAAACCAGTAACAAAAGAAAAGCCTGTAAAGAGTTCAAGATCTGCTTGTTGATCTTTAGGAGTGTTTTCTGGTCAATCTGTTGGGGTGCCACACCTTGGTCCCAGCTTGACTGGGGCATTTCCTCCATCTCCTCCCATTGCTGTTCTGTTGCACACCCTTAATGTTTTGCCTCAGTGTGGTAGAGTCAGATTGGGCGCAATTCTTGCACTATGTCTCCATTCTTGTCTGTGTCTTGTAGTGGGGCCAGTCCTATGGTCTTCTTGGTGCATTGGCTGCTCTGAGCAAGGATATGTTCTCAAGGTTTGATGGGCCAGGATGTCCTCCACACACTCTTCCTCCCCCTCCATTTGCTCCTGTGTGCTCTGCTCAGACATATCCCCGTCCCTGGGCCGTAGTTCTTTTGGGGGAAGGGGGATTTCGCATGTAGTTGGGATTGGGGCTGGCCCCTCATTTCTTGAGTTTTTAAAGTACCTTTTCTCTGTTTCACTAAAGCTTTTTCCATGCTTAGAGACCTTTCTCAAATGTCTGGTAATCTTTGGACAAGGCCTGTAAAAGGGTCCTGTGTACCTGATGGATAACAGCACTAACCTTATGGGGCTGCTTGATTGATCAGGGTACCTTCCAAATGTCAGTTTCTGTTAGACTTTCTCTAGAGCTGGTTAGTTTCCTGGAAACAATTTCTCCATCCTCTTTGGAGTTTAGAACTAGAGGTTGATATTAAGGTCCACCTGGTTAGTTTGTATACTTGGAATTAATTATTATTGTTTTCAGAGTGGTATTGAATTCTGTAAGTACTGCTGGTCATGCAGTGATTAGTCTCTCCGCTGGGAAATCTCATTGTTTGCACTCACTCTTTCGGAAGAAAGACTTAGTGATCTGTTTCTGTAAAGATTGCAGCCTGAGAACCAAAAGGGCAGTGCTGGGCCTCTTGGTTGAGCCTCCTGTCCTTGAGTTACTGTGGAGAATAAACTTTAGGGTTCTGATGTGACTAGAAATGAAGTAGTGGTTACACAACTGTATAGTTTGGGGAAGGGGCCTAGCAATTTGTGGCCTCTTAGAGATTTTTAACTAATCTGCCCATAAATAACCCTGTCATCACTGTTGCTTATTGCCCTCAATTACTTAATAGCCTTTCTGGGATGCAGCAGCAAGACTCGACTTGCTTCTGTGTTGTTCATTGCTTGGTCCATGGAGTTCCTAAGGCTAGCTGCTTTTTAACCGTTAAGGGTTTGTCTCCCTTTTTCTTAGCTTTTCATTCTTCAGGATTTGTGTTTGGTGACTCCTCATCCTTCTTGGTAGTCAGTGAGTAGGGCTTGATAAGCAGTGATGAGCATGCTTATTTGCAGTGTTTGACTAGAAGTATTCTATATTAAGTGAAATGAAACCAAGTCCACTGATAGTTGATTCTGACTCAGAGCAATCCTTTAGGACAGAGCGGAACTGCTCTGGAGGTCTTTGGAGACGAAGTATTTCCTGGAGCAGACAATCCCATCTTTCTCCTGTGCAACAGTGGTTGTAAATAACCAGCATGTCACTTAGCAGCCCAAGGCTTAACCCATTTTGCCCCCAGAACTACTTTGTATAAGTAATATGTTATTTTGTAGTATAAAGCAGTACTAACTAGTATAGCAGTATGTGAGCCAAGACATATACTATTTTAAGAGTTTTAGTAGCCATATTAAAGATCTTAAGAGAACTAGATAAAACTCTTTAAAGTATGCTGGGTATTTTTTACTTGTAGCACATTTAAAATGACCGCATTTCAAGTACTCAGTAGCCACACATAGCTGGTTGCCACTGTACTGGACAATGAAGCTATAGAGGGCCACCTGCTTAAAACTTGCCTACTCTGCTGTTTTGCTAGCAAAAACACATTATTTTGCCCAAAGTAGTCATTCACAATGGTCTGAGAACCTTTTATTTATTTATTTACTTTCTTTTGCATCTCTGGCCTGGTGGGAATAGGAAGCTCAGCCTTGCTCCTGGAGAGCTGCTGCTGGATTTGAACTGCCATACCTGTGGGCCGCAGCCCTGCACACAGCCACTATGCCATCAGGTCTGAGAACCTTTTAAAAGAGCAAGCAGTATTCTTGTAGTTTAATTGTTGAACTCTCTCTCTCATTGCCATCGAGTTGATGGTAACTTATGAGTGACCCCATAGGACAAAGCTGCCTCTGAATTTCCGAGGCTCTAACTTTACAGGAGTAGAAACCCCCATCTTTACCTCGAATTGGACAGTACTCAAAAACAGAAACAAACAAACAAAAACAAAATCATTGCCTTTGGGTCAAGTCTGACTCACAGTGACCCGGTAGGTCTGGGTAGAACAGCGTCTGTGGATTTTCGAGACTGTAACTTTTTTTTGATATTGTCATTTTTAAATCATTTTATTGGGGGCTTGTACAAGCCTTATCACAATCCAGCCATCCATCCATTGTAAGACTGTAACTCTACATGAGTAGAAAGCCTCATCTTTCTCCTACAGAGTGGCTGGTGGCTTTGAACTACTGACCTCGTTGTTAGCAGCCCAACTCAGAACTCATTATGCCCCCAGGGTTCCTTTGTTGAACATTAGATAGGATTAAGTTTTGTGTAATCATATGTATAATTATATTTTGATGGTATATAATTTATATGCTTGGTGCAATTAGAAACTGTTCAGTAAACAGTTGATTAAATGAAGGAAAATTTTATGTGTAGTTTTTATCTCGGAGAGTTATTATTATGGGAGATTGTTTATAGATATATTTTACCTTTGGATGTAGCTTGTTCTTCAGATCACATCTGGAACTGAATTATTGCTAGGTACAATAAGCCTGGAAGTAGGCTCAACTTTGGATTCACATACTAATTGCAAATGGGAAACGCCTTATAGAACAAACTAACATATAGAAAAAATATACCTAGTGGCATATACCTAGTGGATGGCACAGGGCCATGCGATGTTTCGTTCTGTTGTACATGGGTTGCAATGAGTCAGAACCATTTTGATAGCACCTAAGAACAATGATAAAAATGATAAAAATGATTGCTTATTAAAACTGGTGGCACGTCAGACTTTTGTTTAGAATTGCTAAATTTGCAAGTCATATAGCTGTTTCGATTGTATAAATAAAGTTGGTTTAAGAGCTACTTGCACAGTAAAAATCCTGACTGATCCTTACCAATTTGGGTTCAGGAGTTTTTATGTTTTAACTCACCTCTGTATTTCCTTACCTTTTTCTGTGATTTGGAAGTTTTGCTTACTATGTCTGCTTTTTTTCAGATTTTCTATTTTGTACATACATTATTTTGTATATACGTATATGATGACTTCAGTGAGCAGTGACCGGCCCCGAGGTGCTCGGGACAAACCACAGATTTCCGTGACACAGACAACACAACCACAGAAACAAGTAGTACAGGTAAGTTTTTGTGGGACTTCGCTTGCCTTTAGAATAAGGAAATTAAGAGCACATAGGTAATTTAAAGTTCTCTCATGGGAAACTGCAAGGCTTTGAGTATTGTATGGAAAAGCAGGTAGTAGGGAAGCTCATTGAGCAAGTACCGTTGGGTGTTACACCCTTTTAATTCTGAGCTTTCCCCTTCTACTCATTAGCAACTAGTTGTTGCTCTTTCTTCATTATTAATAGAGTGCCTCTCTTTACTATTAATGCAGAGCTTTACCTTCCATGCCAGCATGACTCTATTAGGATTTCAGATGGATGATCTGACTCTGCTTTAGTGGCTAATTATATGAGCTTTAAAAATATATCCCCAGTATTCTATGAAGAACACAGAGGGGATTCTCTACTTCACTGTTGCATTAAATTTTAAAGTATCAGATTACTTCATGTCAGTATTAACAACAGATAGATGTCTTTGCTTATTTGGTGATTGTCCCTAAATACCATTATGCGGATAGGCTTTTATTCACAATTGAATGGGAAAGATTGTTCATTGTTGAAAAACTTGGACTTTTTGAAAAGGGGCCCTCCATTTAGAAATGAGTGCTAAGAACAAGCGTGTTTCATGAATAATTTGTTTTCAACGAATACATACAAGCTATGTGTGTATATATATTCATGGGCGCCACTATGCTGATCAAAGAACAGAAATTAAAACAAGGACATCTTGTTCCCTCTTATTTTTTTATCAAGTTGGCAAAGATTAAAAACATGGTTTTCTGAAGGGAGGGCCAAACGATATGTTTGGATTATAAACTGGAGTGTCTCTTTCTTCCCTCACTAAGTCCTTAGGCTGTTACCCAGAGAATGGAGTCTGGAATTGGGGTGTGCCTTTCCTTCCAGGGCTTGCCACTGATAGTGTTTCTCTGGTTCTTTTGAGGATGGCTCAGTTGATCTAATTAGGAGAAAAACCTACTTAACCAAGTTGGAGGAGGCATTTCTAGATCCTTAGGTTTCTAATCTTTGTATAAAAATATACTGAGCACTTAAAAATTATGCATTAGAGGTATTATTCATATATCTATCCAGTTAATCCCCTAAAAGTTTATTGACACATAATTTAAATATCAAAATTCAGTAATTCAGTCTCGCTCAGATCAAGGAGAGTTGTACAATCATTACCATGTCAATTTTAGAATCGCACCCTCCCATGGTTAAATCACCTTTAAAATGATTTGTACAATCACAATCAGTTCTAATTCTCTGTCTCTACTCCCTCCCCTTTCATTATTTCTAGGCATCTACTTTTTAGAAATCTTTTCTTGTGAGCTAATTTTAATTTTATTCAGTAGAGTGTTTATTACCCAGTTTTAAATTTCCAGTAAACTTACTGCTATCTGACTGATTTCAACTCAGTGACCCTGTATAGAATTTCTGAGACAACTTAGTATTTCTTCTTTGGAACTGCTGGTGGGTTTGAGTTGTTGACCTTGTCATTGCATTCCAGTGCTTATCCCAGAGTGCCACCAGGGCTCTTTATGATGTCTAATCAAGGTTTTCTCAGATAATGTCTGGAGATAAATCTATGGAGATAGCTTGATGTGAGAGAAATGCATGAATATTTATAGACTGTGAATAAATCTGGGGTTGGGCCTTGGTCCTATCATTTAACTCACTAGATGTTATTTTGTTGTTGTTGTTTTGGGAATCACTGCTCTCTGGTGATGGGAATAGGAGGCCCAGCTTTGAACATAACTGTGGTAGGTTTTGTTTGTTTGTTTGTTTGTTTTAATACAATTTCAGATTTTGAGAAGAGTTTCAAAGTAGTACACAAAATTCCTGAATGCCTTTCTTCTAGAGTAACATTTTTGCCACATTTACATTTGTCCTTTTTTTCTCTACACATTTTTCTCTCTGGAATCTTTGAGAAGTTTATAGACATAATGCTTATATCTTCCTAAACACTTCAGTGTGTATTCTGAAAGCAGAAAATACAAAACAAAAAGCCCAAGCCCTAAAACAAAGACATTCTCTCTTACAGTGCAATGATCAAAATGAGAAAGTGTAACTTAATCTTTAGATTTTGTTTATATTTTTTTCAGTAATGTCCTTTATTCATAATTAAGTCCCAAATTGTACATTGTACTTAGATGTCAATTTTTAGGCTCCTTTAATATGAAACTGCTTTTTCGTCTTTGTTTCATGACGTGACAGGTGAATAATGTCTATCAGTAATTTTGTAGGATGCATTCCAGTTTGGGTTTGTCTGCTGTTTCCTTATGAATAGAGCCAGTAGAACTACGTTATGCTTTTTTGGGTAGAAAATAGCACAGAAATGATTTGATTTGTTCTTCTGCATGTACCATATCATAGGATGTTAGGTAAAGGTTGTTTTATAAGGAGGTGCTCAGTTTTGTAGTGATCAGAAATAATTTTTTTTTTTGGGGTGGGGGGCATCACTGTCCTCAGGTGGTGGGAGTAGGAGGCCCAGCCTTTGCTCCTGTGGAGCTGGAATCGAACCTCCATCCCAGTGGGCCGCAGTCCTGCGCACAACCACTACGTCACTGGGGCTCAGCCCCAGATATAATTTATTTTTATTGTAGTATTCACCCAAATTATAAAATTAAATATAATAATTTAAAGATTATAAAAGTGTCAAAGAAAATTCATGGTTTCTGATAAACCAAGGAAAGTAAGATGCAGACTTATACACACAAAATTTGAAATTAACACAGCCATTAAATAATACTAGCAGGCAGAAGAATAATTTAATTAATATAATATTTTATTTTTCAACTTTTCTTCAGCGTAGATAGGAGCAGACAAGCATTTTGTCCCATTTGAAAAGATATCAGAACATTCTTCACTGTGACAACTGCTTTCCCCTTGGAGCTTCAGCTCTGTACAGCTTGTTTATGGAACATGTGTGAGGGCACATCAAAAGTCTCCTTGAAAATCAGTTACAAGTAAGAAATTAGGGAGCGGGAGGGAAGGGAAAAATTGAGCTGATACCAAGGGCTTAAGTAGAAAACAAATGTTTTGAGAATGATGAGGGCAATTAATGTACATAGGAGCTTCACACATAATGTATGGACATATGGATTGTGATAAGAGTTGTATTAGCCCCCAATAAAATGATTTTTTTTAAAGTAAGAAGTTAATTTCCAGGTGCGTTTTGAATTCCCTTTTTTGTTGTTGTTGTTGTTGTTGTTGTTTTGGGGGCATCACTGCCTTCTGGTGGTGGGAGTAGGAGGCCCAGTCTTTGCTCCTGTGGAGCCGCTGGTGGAATTGAACCTCCATCCCAGTGGGCCGCAGTCCTGCGCACAACCATTACGCCACCGGGGCTCAGCCCCTGAAGTCCCTTAGCACAACTCCATGCAGCTTGTATTCAGGAGAAGTTTGGAAAGAAAGAACCAATGGCTGTTATCTTGGCAAGACTTTTTCTCATCTTGTAAGTTGCCTGGTGGGCAATCACCACTGTTGATATAAGAGAGGAGTACACTAAACTTGTTTAACTGAATTGCCAATTAGGCCCGCTTTTTTCTCTTTTTGTTTCTCAAGTATATGGACCACTTATCACTAGAGTTAAGCCTGTTAACTTTTCTATATTCTAGTTTACGTTTGGTGATTTAAAAATCCATGATTTAAAATACTGTATATACTTGTGTATAAGCTGAGCTATTCAGCATATTTTTAATGCAGGTTTTGTGGTAAAATTAGGGGCCTTAGCTGGTATTCCTGTTAGCATATACTCGAGTATATACAGTAAAATTCTTGACTAGAGGATTGGAAAAGATGTAAAGAAAAGTTTAATTCTGATTAAAGGTAGACTTAATTAATGTGGTACCCTCTGTGTTGTAATGAGGACAGTGGTGATCCAATGTAAAATTGTGCTGTTCCACACAGGAGATTGGGTTTGAGGCTTAGTCGGTGTATTTACCATCTCAAGAATCCCACTGATATCGAGTAGATTGCTGCTTAGAGTGATCCCATAGGACAGAGTAGAATTGTTACAGAAGGTTTCTGAGATTGTATCTTTTTTCTTTTTTTTTTTGTGGGCATCACTGCTCTCCTGTGGTGGGAGTAGGAGGCCCAGCCCCACTGCTGGAATTGAACCTCCGTCCCAGTGGGCCGCAGTCCCGCACACAACCACTACGCCACCGGGGCTCAGCCCGATTGTATCTTTTCATAGGAGCAGAAAGCTTCATGTTTTTCTCTCTCATATCACTGATGGGTTTGGACCTCTAACCTTGTGGTCTGTAACTCAGTGCTTAACCCACTGTGCCACCCAGGCTCTTGCATCTCAAGCATAACTGTGACTCATTAATGGAAATTTGATTATTGCTGTGATGTTGAAAAGGTTTTGGCAGAGATTCCAAGTGAATTTATAATAGGAAGAAAGACTTGGTGACCGACACCCAGTGAAAGCCCTACGTATCCAGTGGACTGATCCTGCTGTGTATGGAGTCCTCGTGACTCAACAATAGCTAGCAGCAATGTTATAATACTTTGCTTGGTGAACAGCTCTTGAGTGTATCAGCTGTGCCTTCAGAAAGTTTTATGTAGATTGTCTATAATAGACTCTCCCAGAAATGGTGGTACCACTGAAGAGACATACCAAGAATATTTGAGTCAGTGTATTTAAGCTGAGGAAGCCAACTATGTCTTTGAATATATTAGTAATTGGTATTTGCATTTGTGGTATTGGTAAGGACTACTGCATATATACTGTGGACTTCCAGAAGAAGGAGAAAATCCGTCATAGAAGGAGAAATGCAACATGAATGTTCTGGACATGTACTCAGGAAAGACCAGCTCCTAGAAAAGGACATCATATTTATTGTCAATTTAAAGAGGGCCAGTGGAAGCCAGGGAAATCCACAGTGCAATGGACTGGCACAACAACCACACCGTGAATTCAAACATACCAGTCATCATGAAGATAGATGGCACCAAAGACTCACTGCCACTGAGTCAGCTCACCACAATCCACTGACTCACCAGAGCTCCTGAAGATGGAACCAGGCTGGGCAGAGATCCGTTACTATACATAAGGGTGCCACGAATTGGAATTGACTTCACGGTTACTGATAGCAGCATAGTAATTAATATGACTTCACAGAAATGTCTTAACTGAAACCGTATCAAAATGAAAAACAGAAATACATAGAGGCCTTGGTGGTACTTCAGGATAAGCTGGGCTCTAACTACAAGGTCCACGGTTTGAACCTACCAGCTGCGCCACTGGATAAAGATGAGGCTGTTCTATAAAGATTTACAGTCACAGAAGCCCTATGAATTGGAATCGACTTGAAGGTAGTGCATTTATTTTTTTTTTTGGTATTCTGTTTATAACCTACCTCTAATGAGGTTCAGTTGACTTATTTTCTAATTTATAGTGCATGAGATTTTTAAAATAGGGCCTGGGCAGGTTGGTTGTTCTTGTGCCTACTTAATGTACATTTATAAAGTTTGAGGGATTTTTCTGGAAGTTTTTAAGTTTAAATATTGCTACATTAAAACTATATGAGGGGGTATCCCCCCCCCCAAAACCAGAATTTTTTTCCCCTCAAAGCTATGTATTTAAATTTATTTACAAAACATCCTTATCACCTTCAAAGTATTCTCCATTACACTTTATTCGTTTGTCAAATCGCGATTCCATTCTTGGAAACATTTTTTAAGCTCATCTGTTTGGATGGCTGATAGCCCTTCCCTCTTTTTTTCTTTTCATCTCTTCTATATCATCAAATCGCTGCCCTTTTATGTCCCTCTTCATTCTTGGAGCATGGAACAAGGTCAGATGAGTAAGCTATGTGAGGAAAGAGAAACATGCTTTTTTTTTTTGGCCAAAAATTGGTCCACCAAGAAGGCTGTGTGAGTAAGTTCATTATCATGTGGCAAAAGCAGTCCCCTGTCTGACACAAACCAGGCCTTTTTTGGTTCCATAGTGTTAGACAATTTTTTCAGAACCTCTAAATAGAAAGCTTAATTAATAGTCTGTCTGGTGGAATGGACTCCAAATGCACTATCCCCCTCACATAAAAAAAACTCCACTGCAGAGTTGGCGGTTCAAATCCAGCGGCAGCTCTCAGGAGCAGCACTGGGTAGCTCCCAGGACCACCAGAGGACAGTGATGCTCCCCCCTCCCCCAAATGAAAAAAACAAACAAACCCAAATGAGCATCCTCTTGATCTTTGATTTCACTTGATGAGCTGTGTTTGGGCGAGTTGATGTTGGTGTCTTCCACTGGCTTCATTGTAGCTTGCTTTGTGGGGCGGGGGGGCTCTTAAGAAAAGCACCATGTCTCTTCATCAGTAATGACCTTGGAAAAAAAGTCTGGGTCGCTTTGGAGCTGTTCTTTCAAAGCATGGCATGTTTCCACTTTCCACTTTTTCTGGTCAGTCAGAACTCCAATGCACAAATTCACAAATTGCACAAATTCAGCAGCAACCTTTCTCATTCCCAAATCTTTCATTAGAGTTAGCCGAACCAAGATCCAGGATCCATGATAGTGGATCCTTTCCTACCTCTACAGTCGTCCAGCGTTGGTCTTTTGCACAAGTGCACAAATTTTGTTGACATTTTCTTGTGTTCCAGAAGTTGATGGACTCCCAGAGTGAGGTTTGTAATTAGTTGACATTTCACCTTTTTTCCTTTTTTTTTTTTTTTTGGGCATCACTGCCCTCTGGTGGTTGTGGGAGCTACCCAGCCTTGCTGCTGCTGGATTTGAACTGCCAACCTGTGGGCTGCAGTCCCGCACTCAACCACTACACCACTAGGGCTCAGCCCAGACATTTCACCTATTTTGGAAGGAGAAAACTCTTCACATGAGTTTTTCCTATAGTGCTGCCCTTGTAAGCTGTGTTCAATATCACAACAATTTCTTTATTTTTTTTTAATATATCATAACAATTTCTGCAGCATTTTCCCTTGCAGGAAACAAAATTCCACAGCCCTATGCTGTTCTCTTAAATTGGCCATCACAAAAAAATAAGATTTGAGCAAAATTGCTTAAAAAAAAAAATTCACTGTGAGCCCAGAGAACCTTCCCATGCGATGCCACTGGGTGCACTCACTGAGCAAGTTGCTTGATGCTTGCATAGGGGGAAATGTGCTTACTATGAAAAGTCCACTCTGCCCAGCGTGATTCCATTTTTTTTTGGGGGGGGGGTGTTGCTGAAGGAGTACTCCCATGTATATACATGCATTTCTAATTTTCTGTTATCTATTTTATTTATTTTTACTCTAGCCTATTTTTTTTTCCCTAGCTTGCTTAGGGTTTGGGTTTTATCGACCATTGTTTTTAAATTTTTAGAATGGTTAGACTAATAATTTGAGGACTTGTAAAATGTAGAATTTTTTTAGCTGTTCCTCTAAGCACTACTTTTATTGCATACGTTTTAGTATGTGTCTTCATTTTCATTCATTTCAAAATGGTTTTTAATTACTTTGTGATTTATTTGTTCTTTAAATAACTTACTAGTTTATTGACTTGCCTGCGTTTTCTTTCTTCTTTTTTTTAGTTTTTTTTTGGCATCACTGCCCTGGTGGTGGGAGTAGGAGGCCCAGCCTTTGCCCCTGTGGAGCGGGAATTGAACCTCCATCCCAGTGGGCTGCAGTCCCGCGCACAACCACTACGCCACCGGGGCTCAGCCTACTTGCCTGCGTTTTCTAACACCTCTTTTGTGCATTCTTCCTTTCAATTTTCTAACTTTCTTTCCACAGACTTTCTTTCAGGATGCCTATCTGCTTAGTGAGGCTTTTTATACTCCCTCAAAAGAGTTGCAGTCTCAGTAACTCAGAGAGAGAAGTGTGCCCAGTCCTATTGGGTTGTTTGTTGTGATTCAGAATTGTCTTACTCGCAGTGAGGTTTTTTCATTGACTTTACAAGTTTTAGGCAGAGCCGACATGTTGTGAGTAAATGCTTCCTATCCAACACCCGTTGCCAAGGAGTCGTTTTCAACCCATACAACCCTTTAAAAAAGAGTGGAGCTGCTGAGAACTCCCAAGGCTACAGTCTTTAAGGAGGCAGACTGCCACATCCTTCTCCTCCAGAATGCTTGACCTTCTGAGTAGTAGCCATAGATCTTGTATGTTTAAAAATGTCCACAATCCAGAACGAATCCATACCAAGAATGGAGGTATTTTAAAGTTTTGCTTTGAAACTTTATTGTAAAATGAAATGGAAATACAGAAAAATACTAAAGCAAAAGTATAATTGCCAGAATGGTGTGGTGGTGTCAGACCATGTCCAATTTAGGAGAGGAAAGGGGGGGACAAGATGATTCCCGGGATGTGAGTCAGGCAAACCTCTCTTCTCTCCAACCATTTTACAATTTTGACAACAACGATCCATCATGGCACTCTGTACTTCTCTGTTGTATTTGAAAATTTGTTGTAGCAATTCAGCATGTTTTAATTCAGGATTGGAAATGACTCAGGATGGCAGCCATACCTACCTTCTGGTCTTCAGCCTCTTGTCTCTGCTAGAGCTGGTAGGACACGGGAGAAAGCTCTTTAGCACCACCAGCAAGTGCTCAGAGGCCCCTCATCCTTTAAGCACGTCTGCTGCCCAGAGGTACTCTCCCTCTGTGGGTGCACACACCCGTGTAGCTAAACTGGGAAGCCCACTTGTGCCATTTTGCACTTGTCTCCGCGTTCTGCCTTATCTGCACCTCTGATGTCTGCTGTGCTTGCTGCTGTTGCTTGTGGGTTTTTGAGTTATAGCACCCTATTTACTTGGTGCTTTCTTAGTGCAACAACCCCAGGTCCCAAGGATGTGCTTCATTTCAGGCTTCTCTTCTCATTTTACTTTCTTCGTGAGATGTCCCGTTTTCCTTGTTGGATTGGCTACCTTTAGCCTTAGCTTGATGGCAAAACTAACTAATCCTCCTGTGAGAGGTCCATATGCCTTATTCCATGATTTCACACTCCCAAGGCTTCCATGCATGTTGTTTGCATTCATAGCAGATTATCCAATAATTTTGGAGAGCCATGGCACCTTATTTGCACAGTCCCAAAAACGATCTATGGCTAGGAGGGCCATCCGAAGTACTCGCTATCTTAAGTATTCAGGACACTGTAATGTATAATGTATACTCACGGAGAAGGTTCTGTATGTCCTTCTGTATTTCTTGCTAATTGAGAATCCACTCCGGACCTTTGATCAGACTCATCTTACTCTGATGTTCTTTATTCTAGAGACATATGTCAGGTGGTATGTCTGTGCATCTCTCCGTACTCCCTCCCCGCCTTGATTTTAATAGCAATTGCTTGGTTCCTAGATAAATCCATTTTTGTTGGCTACGAAGTAATGCTAGTCTTTTCTAATTGATAGAGAATATGCAGTATTGCTTTCTTTAGTGGGTATTTAGAGACCTCAGCCTGGCCATTTGAGTTACTTATTGCTGGGTTGGTCATTGTTATAAGTATCTACGTGGAGAACTATGAAATGATAACAATAGTATTTTTAAAAAATCATTTTATTGGGGGCTCATACAACTCATCACAATCCATACATACATATATTGTATTAAACACATTTGTCATCATTATCATTTTCAAAGTATTTTCTTTCTCCTTGATCCCTTCATATCAGCTCCTCATTTTTTTCTCCTCCCTCCTCTGGTAAATTATTTTTTCGTGTCTGAAATGATTATTTCTTTAAAACTGTATTATAATTCAGGTAAAACTTTACAAAGCTGGTTGGTTTCTCATTGAATAATTCAGGCATGATTTACTTCGTGATGTTAATTTCGACCCCCACATGTAGCAGCACTCTTCCCACTTCCTACTTTTTGTTTCTCATTTTTACTCCTTCTTCCTATCCCTTCCTGCCTTCTCAGTGTCATTTTGGGTATTTGCTCTTTTGATCATGCATGGTTGATTACTCTAAGAAGCCGTCCTAGTTTTTTTTAAAGGTAAAATATCCATGAGTTCATGCTCACACTTTAGATTCTGGATTTTTATTGAACTTCGTTTCTCTCTCAAAATGTTAGTTTCCACAAATCCAGGGGATAGTAGAACCGTAATCTCTTTTGTTTTACTGAACTTTAAAGCAATGATCGTAATATTTATATCCCACATTTTTTGTTTGTTTTACTCTAATCCTAATCACCCTTTTGGTCTGGAACTAAATTCACCTCTGTGTTAAGAGTAATAAGTCCTTTAATATGAAAAGGACAGCATTTACCTTGACAACCCTACAATGAAAGAGGGTGTTCTCGGGCTGAGGCCCGGTGGCCTAGTGGTTATGCGTAGAACTGCGGCCCACTGGGTTGGAGGTACAAATCCAGCAGCAAGGCTGGGCCTCCTACTCCCACCACCAGAGGGCAGTGATGCTCCAAAAACAAAAACAAAAAAAAAGAAAGCGGTGTTCTCAGGATGAACTTATTTTTCTTATTAGAGGGTTCATTTTCCCTCTCATCGTGTTTCTCATTTCAACCCACCCTTTCCTTTTCCTGATCCCAGGAGCCAGAAATAAACTTGCTATGTCTTGTGCCCCCTAATAAAAAAGTATATTGTACTTGATAGCGATTACTCTCAAGTTAAAAACTGATACTGTAGCTCCCAAAGTTACAATGAAAGACAGATTGGTATATCTACTACATTAAGATTAGATGGCGTAGTGGTTGTGTGGGGGACTGGGGCTCATTGGGATAGAGGTTCAATTCCAGCAGTGGCTCCACAGGAGCAAAGGCTGGGCCTCCTACTCCCACCACCAGAGGGCAGTGATGCTCCCCCCCAAAAAAAAAAAAAAAGATTAGTCTTTGAGACCCATGTAATAGCTGATAAACCCCATCTGGAATTGGCAGCAATCTCCAACACCTTTAAAAATAGTATGCAAGGCTCAAATAGAAAGTAAATGTTTATAAAATCATGATGGAAGGAAAAGGAGGAAAGAATGATGGCACCATATGTACAAATATGCTTGATACAATTGATGAATAGATTGTTACAAGAGCTGTAAGAGCCTCCCTAAAAATGATCTTTTAATTAAAAAAAGAAAAGAAAACAAAATAGTATGTAATATGAATGTAAGTCAAGACATAGTGCTATCAGGAAACCACAGAAACATTTATTAAAACTGTCAAAATATAAAGCTATTTTTTCCATATATGCCCTGAATCTAGGTCTAGACTTCTGAAGGTAGTATTTTCATCTTTCCACCTTTCCTTAAAGAAATCCACACTCTTCCGTTTTTATGACATTACAGTGTTAGCATCGTCAAGGGACTCAAGTTATGTTCTTTATAAATATCCTTTGAGTTTTGGGCATAAGAAGTATTCTCAAAGGGGAGGATCAGTACTGCAGTGTGGATACCATAGGCTTTCCAATAAAAGTCTCATAGGACAGCCCTTGTTACTCTCAAAGAATTAGCAGGTAACTTGTGTGATGGAAAAGCATTTCTTTATACAACCTTTTTTTCTGTAAATGTAGTTTTTAATTTTGAAAAGTTCTTCCTAATAAGTCTTTGTGAGATTGTCCTATGTCCTTTAGGAAAGTCTTATCAAGGTGACCCCACTGGATCTCCAAAAATCAATCTTCATAAACTTTTCTGGGCAAATCGAACTCCCTTGAATTGAACTGGCCCAGCAGTTCCTCTTGGAAGCCACTGTTTTTTTCTTAAAAAAAATCATTTTACTGGGGGTTTGTACAAGTCTTATCACAATCTGTACATACATCCACTGTATCAAGCATATTTGTACATTTGTTGCCCTCATCCTCAAAACGTTTGCTTTCCACTTGAGCCCTTGTATCATCTCATTTTCCCCCTCCTTCCCCTGCTCCCTCCTCCCTCACGTACCCTTGATAATTTGTAAATTATTATTATTTTGTCATGTCTTACACTGTCTGACATCTTCCTTCACCCATTTTTCTGTTGTCCATCCCCCAAGGAGGAGGTTATATATAGATCCTGTAATCAGTTCCCCCTTTCTATCTCACCCTCCACCCTCCCGGTATTGCCATTCTCATCACTGGTCCTGAAGGGATCATCTGTCCTGAATTCCTGTGTTTCTGGTTCTTATCCATACCAGTGTACGTCCTCTGTTCTAGCTGGATTTGTAAGGTAGAATTGGCATCATGATAGTAGGGGGATAGAGGGGGGACAGTGTTGAAGAACTAGAGGAAAGTTGTATGGCTCATATTTTCCCCGCCATCCTTCTGTAAGGGGATGTCTAGTTGTGTATAGGTGAATCTTGGGTTCCCATTCCACACTATCCCCTCATTCACAATGATGTGATTTTTTGTTCTTTGATACCTGATCCCTTCGACACCTCGTGCTCACACAGGCTGCTGTGCTTCTTCCATGTTGCTTGACTTTGTCTCAGCTAGATGGCTGCTTATTTACCTTCAAGTCTTTAAGACTTCAGGAAGCCACTGCTTTCATTGGACTTATTTTTTAAAAATAATTTTATTGGGGTCTCTTATAGCTTTTTGAACAGCCCTCCCATCCAAGTACTAACTAGGCCTGATCCTGTGTAGCTTCTGAGGTCAGATGAGATCAGGCGCGTTCAGGCCTGACAACAGTCCTTCCATAATTTGTATCAAGCATATTTGTACATATGTTTCCATCATTTGCTAAACATTTTTTTCTATTTGATCTTCTCTTCTTTCCCTCCCTCCACTCCTCCCACCCTCATGATCTCTTGATAAATTATAAGTTATTTTCATATCTTACACCTACCACTGTCTCTCTTCCCCCAGGATTTCTATTGTTCCTCCCCCTAGGGATGGGTTATGCCTCCATCACTTGCTATCTGTTCCCCCTTCCTCCACTCTTCTCCCTGTCTCCCCCCTGGCCCCCACCTTCCCTCTCTTCGTAAAGCTACTTCCACTTTTGTTCCTGAGAGGTTTATTTGACCCGGATTCTGTGTGTCATGACCTCTTATCTGTGCCAGAGTACAGAGAAAGGCAGGTCTGGGCTCATGATAGTGGGGTAAGGAAAGCTCAAGGAACCAAAGGAATATTGTATTTCATCGGAACTCTGCTGCTGTGACCTTTCTGTGGGTTGATGTCCCATTGTCTACAGGTGGGTTTTGGGTCTCTGCTCCAGTTCCCTTCATCTCAGCAACATGTTTTGTTTGTTTTGAGTCTTCTGATGCCTGTTACCTGATCCCATTGACACCTCGTGATCACACAGGCTGGGGTGCTGCCTCCATGTGGGCTGGTTGTTTCTCTGCTAGATGGCCACTGCTTAAACTTCATAACTTTCAGACCCAGGCTCTTTATCTTTTGTGGCTATCCACTCAAGATGTCATCACTGTATCATCAGAGCTTCAGGCTCTGTGTCTTTTGATAGACAGACACCATCAGCTTTCTTCATCACATTTGCTTGTGGACCCATTTTGTCTTCAGTAATTGTCCTGGGAGGGCGAGCACCACAGAATGCCAAGTTGTTAGAAAAAAGTGTTCTTGTGTTGAGGGAGGGCCTGAGCAGAGACCCAACATCTGTCCACTACCTCAGTGTATAGCCATATAAATATATGTACATAGGTCAATACCTTTGTTTTTATGAATTAATATATTTACATATATACACACCTATGTTTATACCTTTAGCCATAACTTTGCTTCCTAGATCTTTCCTCTGTTTCCTTTTATTTTCCTCCTCTCCCACTCTCATGCCTACCCTTCTCCTGCCTCTTAGTTCATTTGGGCTTATTTTTAAGGTGCCTTAATGAGACTAAAACAAGTATGTTACTGACAGAACTTACTTGTAGCTATCACAGGTCACAGAGTTATGTTTAAATACATGTATTTACTGTTTAAACAGGTTTTGCTGGGGAAAAGTCCCATGTATGAACTAGAGCCAGAAGTAGTATGTTTTGACTTATCATTAACTTCATTGTATATAATCTATTTGTAATCCTTTATAGTTTCTGCCCTTTAGTTTTATTTTACTTCTACAATGATTATTTGCTTAATGGGTCCCACCAATACTTATGTCTTGTCGCTATCATTTTGGTTGTCTGAAGATGATGATTTTATTCATTTCCTAAGAAAGGCCCACGGGAATATTATTCTTGAATTCTTTTATATTGGTAACAATTTATATCTTTTATACTTGGGTATAAAGTCAGTTTGTTGACCCTAAATACTAGACTCACATTGTGTTTACTTGAGTATCTTAAGTGTTACTTCACTCCTGAAAGCATTGCTTTTGACAAGACTGTTGATATCTAATTTTTCTGACTCTTTCCTTTTCTGCCTTGATGTCCAGTAGTGCTTTTTTCCCCTAAGACCAGTTCTTTTGCTAGAAAGTGTCTTAGTTATGTGTTCCTATTACCACAAGTACGTTGTGTTGTTTCCCCCATATATTTTTACTATTTTTCTGAGATACTTTTCTTGGAGTTTAGTTTTAAATATTTATATTGTTCCCTTTTTTACGTGTTTCTTTCTCAGAGATACTGTTTTCACAACTTTGAGGTTGAATTGTGTTTCTTTCCCCGATTAAATTTTAGTCTTGGGCTGAGCCCTGGTGGCGTAAGTGGTTGAGTGCAGGACTGCGGCCCATGGGCTTGGCAGTTCGGATCCAGTGGCGGCTCTCAGGAGCAGCACTGGGTAGCGCCCATAATCACCAGAGGCAGTGATGCTCCCCCCAAAAAAGACCCCCCCCCAAAGAAATTATTCTAACCCTTTACTGTCAGTTTTCTGTGTACGTACCGCACGCTAACCGATTGCTCTACTGGAGCTCCTGCTGTTCGTTTTTTTGAGCAGCCGTTCTCAACCTGTGGGTGGCGACCCCTTTGGGGGTTGAACGACTCTTTCATAGGGGTTGCCCGACTCATAGCAGTAGCAAGATTACAGTTATGAAGTAGCAATGAAACTAATATTATGATTGGGAGGGGGAGCCATCACAACATGAAGAACTGTATTAAAGTGTTGGCATTAGGAAGGCACTAACTTTTATTGGTTTATTTTTTATTCTAGTTTAGTCATCACTCCTGAAATTAGTACTTTTTATTTCAAATAGTTTTCTGAATTCTGTTATTTCTAGGGAGAATTGGAGAAATTTTTCACTATTCTATTTTATGTGATGCATTGTTTTCTTTCAGTTCAATCTTTAACTCAATCTGAAGCAGGACTAAACAATGTTACTCCCCCCCACCCCCCCTCCCGGGATGATTTCACTCGCTGAAGGGATTTTACACTTAATTAGGAGCTCTTAAAGATATAACATTCTATAGTTCAATCTCATCAAGCAGTACAATTGCTACCACAATCATTTTTAAAACATTTTCTTTCTACTTGAGCTCCTTAATATCAGCTCCCCTATATCCCTCTTCCACCCCCACCCTACCACCCAGGAACTCTATTCCTTTTTCCCCCCTCACAGTATCCCCCCCACCCCATATCTTACACAATCCAATATATTCTTTTGCATGCAATTCTGTTGTTCGTTCCCATCGTGTTGGGTTATGCAGTCATCAGTACTAACTGTGTTAGTCTGGGTAGACTAGAGAAACAAATCCATAGACACACATATGTATATAAGTGAAAGGTTTATATTCAAGAGGAAATGAGCATTGAGAAAACATCCCAACTCAGTCCATTTTAAGGTCACAAATCTGATGTTAACCCATATGTCCGATACCAATCTGTAAGTCCTCTTCTGACTCATGCAACACATGCAATGATGTCAAATGCAGAATGACCACAGCCAGTGGATAGAAAGTCTTTGTATCCAATGGTGTTGTAAGCATCTCTACACTCGCATGAGTCTCCATGTGGCTTCTCTAGATCCAGGTTTCCAGCTGCATCACGGTCGGTCCATGTGGCTTCTCCTCAGGACTGTCTCACAGGGAGCCAGCCTTGTAAATCGAGTGTCTCCGAGGAAGTGAGTGGTGAGTCTTCCACCTCCAAAAGGGGGACTATTGCTGGATTCCCCAGACTTCTTAGAGAAGACCATGCCCACACAGAGGTCTCATTGCCTATCTCCAGATTGACAGGCTAGACTCCACCCCCACACTCTCATCTCCAGATTGACAGGCTAGACTCCACCCCCACACTCTCATCTCCAGATTGACAGGCTAGACTCCACCCCCACACTCTTAATCCTCAAATTGACACCAGATTAGATGACTGTCATACTAACAGATCCTCACCCCCCCATTATTTTTATTATAATAATTTTGCACAGGATTTTGTTTATTTTTCTAGTGATTAAAAAAATTATTATTTTAGGGTTGAGCCCTGGTGGCGTTGTGCAGAACTGCTGTGAGTGGGTCACAGACTTGGTGGTTCAAATCTAGTGGCAGCTCTCAGGAGCAGCGCTGGTAGCTTCCACGACCACCAGAGGGCAGTGATGCGCCCCCTCCCCCAAAAACAAAAACAAAAACAAAAAAGGTATTATTTTATTAAAAGGTCATTTTATTGGAAGTTCTTACAGCACTTTCTTTTTTCTTCCAGCTCTTATAACAATCCACACATCAATTGTATCAAGCATATTTGTGCAAGGTTATTTTTTAAACATTTATTTTTCTCTTGAGCCCTTGATGTCAACTCCCTCCTAACCCCCCAATTCAGTGATTACCATATTTTGTATGTGAAATTAGTTTTCTTTCTTTCTTTTTAAAATTAGTTTTCTTGTACTTGTAGACAACCACACAGTTCAGGGTGACGTTCTTAACTTCAGAAAGTTTTTCTGTGCCATTGTTGTGACTTGTTTCTGAAGCCTTTCTTGTTCGATTTTGATTTTCTTCTCACCTGTTCCAGTGGAAAGGGAGCGTTGGGTGGTTAGTTTTAAGAGTTTATAATGGCACAATACCTCAATCTTTTAAAATTGGGGCATTGAATTTGTTCAGACTGGCTGAAAAAGCAAAATTACATTGTACTAAAGTTTTTGAAAAAATATGCGTACCTGGAACAATTACCAGTAGAGGCTTGATGACCTACTGGAAAGGTAATGTCCCTCTTAGAAAACAAGGGCAATGTTGACATTGCAGAGGCTATTAATGTGTTACCTGGCAGAGTCAAACTGCAATGTCCTGCTCAAAGATGGCTGCCAGCTGGGCCACTTTGAATGCTTTACTTGGAATAGACCAATCTCCAGATTCAGATTCCAGTTTCCAGATTTAAAAGACTCAGCTGCACCTCTTCTAAATCTTCCAGGCCCTTGATCTATAGTTTGTTCACTTCTTGTACAGGCACCCACAATTTGCAAATTTTGATTGGTCTTCATTCCGCTTTATCAGACGTTACTGAACTTTGACGAACAGGTTTGAAGCTGTGCTTTCAACAATTCTGTAAGCCTTACTCTCAGCCAGCGAGTGGAACAGTCAAAATCCTGCATTTCCAACCCACGTCATCAAATTGGCCTTCCACACTGTCGAATACACAGAAACTATGCAGATCTTTTATCTGTTAATGGTTTATTTTCACCTCTCTGTGTTTGTGAGGGATACCTTGCACCTAGTTTGGCTGTAAATTTTCTCTTGTGTTTGTAGTTTTGCTGAAAATTTGCAGGAGGAGTTTAGAGAACTCCCATATATCCTTTATTTACCAGATCTGCCTGATTTTTTTGTGTCTGTATGTTAATGTCTCTCTCCTCATGTATACACTTGTACATATGCCTTATTCATTGCTTTAAATTATTTGAGAGTAAATTACATACATTTTACCTTCCCTATTAGTACATAAGTGTGTGACTACAAGGTCAAAGCCACCAACCTGTCCACTGGAGAAGGGGCTTTCAACTTCTATAGAGTTTCAGTCTCAAACTCCGGGCAGTTCTGTGCTGTCCTGTGGGGATGCTACGAGTTGGCATTGACTCAGTGGCAGTGAGTTTGGTTTGGGTTTGATCTGTTTCCTAAGGACAAAGGTGCTGTATATACTCGCATATAAGTCGAGTTTCCCAGCACATTTTTAATGCAGTTTTTGTGGTAAAATTAGGTGCTTTGGCTGATATTTGAGTTGGCTTTATACTCGAGTATATAATGTAGTTCAGCAATTAAATTTAATTAATTTAATATTTCCAATGTTCTCTACCGTTAATAATCCAGTAATATTGGTAACTCCACATTAGTGGTCTTCATAGCAGACTTTCCTCCTCCAATACAGAATCATTGCATGTTGTATTTAATTGCCATATTCTTTATTTTTTGGACGTATTCTTTTTTTGTTTGTTTGTTTTATTTTTGTTTTTTGGGGGGGCATCACTGCTCTCCGGTGGTGGGAATAGGAGGCCCAGCCCCACTGCTGTAATTGAACCTCCATCCCAGTGGGCCGCAGCCCCGCGCACAACCACTACGCCACCAGGGCTCAGCCCTTTGGACGTATTCTTTAGTCTCCTTTTGTCTGGAACAATTTGTCAGCTTTTTGTCTTGAACAAAATACAAGCCAGTTTTAAATTGATCAATCATTTTATTGGGGGAGTCTTACAGCTCTTATAACACTCAATGCATCAATTTTATCAAACACACTTGTACTGATGTTGTCATCATCATTTTCAAAACGTTTTCTTCCTGCTTGAGCCCTTGATATTGGCTTCTATTTTTTTATTTCTCGCTCCTTCCTACCCTCTCACCCTCGTGGATCCTTGATAAATTATAAGTTATTATTACTTTCATATCTTACACGACCCCGTGTCTTCCTTCGCCTACATTTCGGTGATTCGTCACCCCACCCCCAACCCCCCAGGGAGATACATAGTTACTTTAAAAAAATCTTTAATGTTTGCTAATAATTAGATTCAGGTTATATATCTCCTATTGGCATACTACATAAATGTTGTTGAGTACCACTGTACCACTGTTAGAGGTCCAATATTCCTCTCTTCTATTGGTGCTTTTGATGTTAATTAAAGTTTTATCCGTTTTCCTTAGTGTATAGTTGCTGTGTTTCTTCCAGCAACTAATAAGCAGTCTGCAAGGAGACATTTTGATACTCTATGCAAATCTCTCAGTTCTCAAGAAATATTCCCTCTTGCAATTAGCATTAGTTGATGATTCTTGTCTGAACCTGTACATGTAAAGTGGCGATGTCCATATTGCCCTGCTGCTCTTGGTTAAGCCTTTTTTTTTTTTTTTTAGTTTTTTTGGGCATCACTGCCCTCTGGTAGTGGGAGTAGGAGGCCCAGCCTTTGCTCCTGTGGAGCTGGAATAGAACCTCCATCCCAGTGGGCCGCAGTCCTGCACACAACCACTACCCCACCAGGGCTCAGCCCCAGCTAAGCCTTTTTTAAAAAAAAAAATGTGTTACATTATTGTCTTTTGTAAAGTTTAAGCCTTAGTAACTGATAACAAGCTGAACCAAAATGGGATTAATTTTAGGTAAATTAAATTGGAAAGTTATTATTTTTTAAGTTGAGAATGTCTTTTTGGGAGAGAGACCAGCAGGAGGTAGGGAAGATTTGAAGAAGGAAGCTGCCCTTTGCTGCTGGTGAAGTATAAACCTCTGAAGCTTCCATGAATGTAAATAGCAGATGAGATGATCCTCCTTGAACATTTTGTTTCCATTTCTCGGACTCAGCAGTTCCCCATTTTTGTACTTACTCTAAAGCAGGAATGTGTATAAACATTTAGGTATAAGGATAAGTATCTGTATTGCTTATGCAGTGGTAAAATTTTGCTAGAGTAAATACAGTGCAGCACTATCTGTGAGTTATTTATATGGCCATGAAACATTATTGTATTGATATAATAAAGTGTGTGTGTGTGTGTTTGTGAGACTCTACCAGATAGTAATGTCCCTGTTCTGCCGTTGATAAGAAGTACTAAGCATGTAGTATTTTATGTAGTGGATGGATCACTTCAATTTTTGTATGTGTATGAAGTATTTAAATTCTCTAATTTAATAAGCTTAATAGTGAGAATGGATGAGCATTAATTGTGCATAAATGAGAGCAAAGCAAATTTGTTGGGTAAATGATGCATGTTTTAAAATTGCAGTTAAGGATATGACAGTGTGTACAACCGCCTGTACCCAGGTACACAGGTAGGAATGGGGTAAAAGTAGCATTGAATCTAGACACAGTTTCCATACAGACGTCAGTCTGTGTTTAATGGAGCGGCATTGCAGCAGTGAGACTGAGCTCACAGTGGGCATAGGTTGGTGTCACAGGGCGGTGCAGGACAAGGCAACTGATACTGAAGCTGAATCACCCACTGACATGTACTGGAAACGCCCTTGTGCAAAATGTTTTAACAAAGCTAAAATGCAACGTGTACTAAGAGCTGAAATGAAAAGCAGTTCATTAGGGCTGAGCCCCGGTGGCGTAGTGGTTGTGCACGGGAGTGCGGCCCACTGGGTTGGAGGTTCAAATCCAGCAGCAAGGCTGGGCCTCCTACCACCACCAGAGGGCACTGATGCCAAAAAAAAAAAAAAAAAAGAAAAGCAGTTCATTAATTTCTGATGTTTTCCTTCTAAGATAATTCAGTAGTTTAAACAGTTTGACTTAAAATTAAAAATACATTTTTTTGCCATCACTGCCCTCTGGTGGTGGGAGTAGGAGGCCCAGCCTTTGCTCCTGTGGAGCCGCTGCTGGAATTGAAACTCCATCCCAGTGGGCTGCAGTCCTACACACAACCACCCCGCAGTCTTGCACTGAGCCACTGGGGCTCAGCCCTAAAAAGACTTTTTTGGGGGGGAGGGTGGGCATCACTGCTTCTGGTGGTCATGGGCGCTACCCAGTGCCACTCCTTAAAGCCGCCGCTGGATTTGAACCGCCAAGCCCATGGGCTGCAGTCCCGCACTCAACTACTTAGGCCACTGGGGCTCAGCCCTAAAAATACATTATTTGGGAAGGGGATGTACATAAGGATTGACCTTTTTACTTCAGAAGTTAATATAGATTGTTAGCTAAAATTACTTTTCTTTAAAAAAAAATTCAACATTTTGGAGTAAGAGCATTGCACAGAGGTGGCAGTTACTGAGTTCTTGAGCGTCCTTCACCTAGTTTCCATGTTCACATCTTACACAACCATGATACATTAGGGAAAACCAAGAAATCAATTGGGTCCACACTATTTGACTTATTTTACAAAAGGATATCTTTAAAAGTTGTTTTTGTGTGTAGCTAAATATAGCCTTTTTTCTTTGGAACCGACTGGGATACCATTTTGAGTTGACATAGGTGAGCTGGTTGAGTTGGTTTTAAGTCAGTATCAGACAACTTTTCCCACAGCTTTCTTCCTTTTCTTCCCCTTGTTCTTGTTCTGGTTCCCCCATCCCTGAGAGAGAGAATATCTAAAGAAACTGCCTGGTCCCTGGAGATGAACAGGGATGGACTGGAGGTCATTTGGCTAAAGGAATGGGACCTTTACGCTACTTCATTTGGTGGCTCTGTCAGAACAGGTTGTGTGCAGATGAGGAGCCCCATATTCAGAGTCCTTTTGTTTTAATCAGTGTTCCTGTTTGTTCAGGGCTAGTGCTTGAGAGCTCATTCATTTAGCATCAGTGTTTGACATTTAACTTAGATTTTTGGTATTCAAATTTTAAACTATCTTAATATGCTTTCTAGGCAACAGCAGAACAGATGCGTCTTGCTCAAGTGATCTTTGATAAAAATGATTCAGACTTCGAAGCTAAAGTTAAACAGGTAAGCTACTGGTAAAGTATAACTCATTTTATAATTTGCTCTTACTATGCTTCAAAGGAGAATTTTAGTTTTGAAGTAGGTTTCTTGCTTAGTCTCAACCCATTTATTTGTGTTGGAGTTGGGATTAACTGTCATTTAAGACTTGGTTCTCTTCTGTCCAGTCCTCCTTGTAGTGACCCTGTAAAGCATGCTAGCTCTGCCCAGTGAGCTTCTGAGGCCAACTGTATGTGAGTAGAAAGCCTGTTTTCTTCCTCAGAATGGCTGATGGTTTTGAATTGCTGACCTTTTTGGACTGCAGCCCAATCCATAACCACTGCACCCCTTGGGCTCCAACTATCACGTAAGGTGTTCACAATGAAGGAATGGAATATACTCATCCTCTTGTCAGTGAGTCTTTCTGGAGTTACTGATGCTTACTTGTGGATACTGAACTAGACACTTGTGACAGTACGTTGACATTTTCAGCACCTGTATATGCAAAGTAGATTTGATTCTTTATTAGTTTACTGTTAGGGGAGATTTGAATCGCCTTTCCCAAAATGAGTATAATTCCAAACCTTAGTTAGAAAGCATTAACATTACATTTTATTTTGTTTTCTTTCTTTTTTGTGTGTATGTGGGGCATCACTGCCTCTGGTGGTTGTGGGCGCTACCCTGCTGCCACTGGATTTGAACCGCCAAGCCCGTGGGCTGCAGTTCCGCACTCAACCACTTACGCCACTGGGGCTCAGCCCTAACATTGTATTTTAAAGAAATGTGTTTATTTAGAATTTTAACGGTGCTATCTTAATTTCAAATCCTTCCCTGGTAAAGCTTCTTTTCCATTTAAGATTATAAAAAGCAAGCTGTATAACCCCTATTTTGGGCACATATTTTTTGGACCCATGGTATAAGACTTCCAATAGTTGTTTCATGAAAGTCTCAAGTGTACATTTAACTCATTACTCTGTCATATTTTATTCTTGCTTACAGTTGCTGTTATTAGGCTAATGGTAATTTTGGGGGAAGTAAAAAGCTTTATTAAAAATTATGAACACATTTTCAGTATAAGACCTTCTTATAATTTAAGACACTCTCTACGTACTAGATACTTTTATATGAATAGCATAGCAGCTATACAAAAATGAGAATATTGGGCCATAAGTTCTAGGTTTTAAGTTGTAATTTTAATTCTTTATCCTACCAATCCTTTCACTGGAAAAATTTGATGTTTGCCATGTACTGTAACAATTATGAGTAGTAGATATTCAATTAATACAGGTTACTGATAAAAGGCTGATATTCCTAGTATGTGTCTCAAGACTGTGCAGGGCATGTGCTGCTGAAGGAAATGAGAAGAGGCTCACCAGGAGGCAGAATGAATGGTGTGTGTAGTGCAGAGAGCTGTTACTATGAAATCAGAGACTGAATTCTTCTTGGGCTTTTTACTTAGCTTTGCGAAATGTTGAGGTCAAGACTAACATAATACCCTCGCCACCCCCAATATTTTATTGAGCATATACAGCAGGTTAAGTTTCCATTTGACAATCTGCACACCAGTTGTATGGTGACATTGTGGCATTAATTTACATTTATCACATTGTGACAACCTTCTCTTTAATTATATTCAGTTTGTTCCCTGTTTAGTACTCTAATTTCTCTGACCTCTATCTTCTCATCTTTGTTTTTGCGTAATTGTTGAACCAATAGTTTTTTTTTGTTTGTTTTTTTTTGTTTGTTTTTTTTTGTTTGGGCATCACTGCTCTCCGGTGGTGGGAGTAGGAGGCCCAGCCCTACTGCTGGAATTGAACCTCCGTCCCAGTGGGCCACAGTTCCGCGCACAACCACTACGCCACCGTTCTGGTCCAGGGATGCCTATGCTCTTTATGGTTCCAATTTGCCTAGAGTACATTATTTTAATTGTTATTTTTTAATAAAAATTTTAGTTCTCCGTATTTTTCTCCCATAGTTTTCAGGACCCACTATTGTGACCCTGGTCTTAACTGGTCTTAACTGAGTGTAAGCTGTGTTCATTGTGCCTTCAGGGTCACTTTTCCATGAGCAAGAATAACTAGTATACACTCTTCATTTCTCCCCACTCAAATGCCAGTGAACATTGGTTTCTCTATTGGCTCAGTCCTGAACCAATAGTTTTTAAGTAGAGCACTGATCTCACTGGTAGTATTCTATATTTTTGCACCACTCTGCTGTTTCTCTAAAGGGATCTGAGAATAGACTCAGTTCTAGGTTTAAAGAATTTCTTAGGGTCCAGGGATGCCTATGCTCTTTACGGTTCCAATTTGCCTAGAGTACATTATTTTAATTGTTATTTTTTAATAAAAATTTTAGTTCTCCATATTTTTCTCCCATAGTTTTCAGGACCCACTATTGTGACCCTGGTCTTAACTGTCTGTGGTGGCCACCCGACACCATCTAGTTCTTGATTTCAGGATAGTTAAAGTTATGACTCGGGTAAACTTATTTCTTCTCTGAACTCTTGGTTACCAACACCTTACTGTTTTGCTTCTTGCAAGTAGAGACTTGTAGTGATGATGCTTAGATGACTGCTCACAAGTTTTTAAGACCCCAGCTGCTACTACACTAGGATGCACATTGTATATCTTTTGAACTATGCTAATTGAATGCATTGTCCCATGGCACTAAGGTCTTCAGTCTTCAAACTCAGAAAACTAATGTTGGAATGTGTTTGGCTGTGTTTGAGGAATATTTGTATTTGCATCTTTTTTTAAAGATCATTTTTGTACTTGTATCTTTAATGAATACATGTGCCTGCACTCATATAATTGTATTTACATGTACCAATTTGCCTACATGCATTCATAAATGTTCAAACACATGTTTTGAGTGTAAGCTGTGTTCATTGTGCCTTCAGGGTCACTTTTCCATGAGCAAGAATAACTAGTATACACTCTTCAT
>PVJH01020993.1:0-39653 GCA_004026705.1 Nesogale talazaci
CTCAGTGCCTAATATGTAGCTACTAAGGCAGTTATTAAATGAGTGGTTCAAATTAATAGTCTTATTTAATATTATGTAGCATTTATAAATAGATTTTGAATGTACATGGGCCTCCTTCACTGAAGGTTTATTAGACAGTGTGCTGGCTGTTGAATACATAGGTGAGTAAGACATGATGCCCTTACACAATTTTGTTTTGGTCTGAAACTAAACTTTAGTTAGACTTTCCTGATTCAAATCAAAGCAGTCTTCAATTTCTGTATACTTTGGAGATTGCTTCTTTTTATTTATATTGTTAGTCCATCACACGTCGCTACTATAATCTAGTATGGGCATTATTTATACCAATAGGTTATATGATTTTGTGCTAGCTTCCTCCTTTCATAATTAAATTCCGGTACAAGCTTTGGTCGAATGGCATTTAACTCCAACAATGTGTTCACACCATAGATGTCCATTTAAACTGAAACTATCCTATTAATTTATGAATAATTGGTTTAGTACCAGTTTTTTTATTTTTTTTTAATTTTTCATTTATTTATTTATTTTGGCATCACTGCCCTGGTGGTGGGAGTAGGAGGCCCAGCCTTTGCTCCTGGGAGCTGGAATTGAGCCTCCAACCCAGTGGGCTGCAGTCCCGCGCACAACCACTACGCCACCGGGGCTCAGCCAGTTTTTTTATTTTTTTAGTACCAGTCTTATATGCTCAATCTCTAACAAGCCAATTTGTAAAGTATTTCTTTTCTTTTTTAATTAAATCATTTTGGCCTGAGGCCCGGTGGTGTAGTGGTTGTGCGCGGGACTGCGGCCCACTGGGAGGGAGGTTCAATCAATTCCAGCAGTGGGGCTGGGCCTCCTACTCCCACCACTGGAGAGCAGTGATTCCCCCCCCCCCCCCCGCAAAAAAAAATTAAATCATTTTATTGGAAGCTCATACAACTCTTATCACAATCAATATATACATTAATTGTATGCAGACCACATTTGCGCATCTGTAGTCATCATCATTCTCAAAATATCCTCCTACTTAGGCCCCTGAAAGTATTTCTAAAGTACATTTGTTTTCTTTAACTATGGTAGAACTGATCCTATTCAAGAAAATTATTGGGGAAAAAAGTATTGGTCAGAGAATCAGGCTCTACCATTGAGTGTGATGGACAATTTTGGAGGAATGTAGTGTGCTTATCCAAAGCTTCTATATTTTTCTGAGTTCCTATAAAATGCTGATGAAAAGACTATATCACTATCATTGGTTGCAACATACAAGTTAGATATGAATAACTTATTTGACATTTATTATAACTTTTTAATTTTTTTGGCTGCTTGACTTGAAGGACTAAGAAAGGGAGAAAGGCAGCAAAAGCCGTTTCCCTCTACTGTGCCATTTCTAAGGAGTCTTATTGGCACAGTGATTAAGTGCTTGACTGCTACTGGAAGGTTAGCTATTGGAACCCACCAGGGAGGAAGATGTGGCAGTCTTCCACGAATATTTCATCCCTGGAGACTTGGGGAGGGGGGGCGGGGTGTTCTGTTCAGTCCCATAGGGTTGCTGAGAGGTGGCATTGGCTTAATGCGAGTAGGTTTTTAGTTTTCTGGCATTTCTGATGTACCTTACACTTTTTTTGTCTTTTTGTCTTTTCTGTAAGGTTTTTAATGATATAAACTTTGGAGTTGTTTTTCAAGGTCTTAATACTATTTTATTTGTGATAATGATGTAAACTAGAAAGGTTAGCAATTATTATAATCATTCAATTGATTTTGCACAGGCTGTGCAACAGGTTATTACAAACCTACTAATTGAGAAGATAGAGCTTCGTTCGGAAGATTCTCCAGATATTTTGCCATACTCTCATGAAAGACAAGTTGAAAAGCTTGTTGTTCCCTTTGGTGAAGAACTTACAGCAATTCAAAATGCATATATCCAGGTAGACCATTCTAATTACAGTTCAGCATTTTAATAAGTAGATAATAAATAGCATATAAAATAGATAACTACACATTCTCTAACTATATATGATTAATGTATAGAATGAGATAGCTATATTTGATAACATTTTGATTGAATTTTTCTTGGAAACAAATATATTATTAAAAGAGTTTTCGGGCTGAGCCCCGGTGGCGTAGTGGTTGTGCGCAGGACTGCGGCCCACTGGGATGGAGGTTCAATTCCCGCTCACAGGAGCAAAGGTTGGGCCTCCTATTCCCACCACCAGGGCAGTGATGCCTAAAAAAAAAAAAAAAAAGAGTTTTCAGCAGCTATCCATTGATCTCAGTCATGTTTACACATGTTTTGTGTGGCACAAACTTGTACACACATGAACTAGAACCCTTGTAGCAGTACTTTTTGATGTACCCTCACATATGAATGCAGAGATTCCATTGATCTTTTTTTTTGGTGGGGGGCATCACTGCCTTCTGGTGGGAATAGGAGACCCAACCTTGCTCCTGGAGAGCTGCTGCTGGATTTGAACCGCCAAGCCAGTGGGCCGCAGTCCTGCACTCAACCACTACGCCACCAGGGCTCAGTCCTACTTCATTGATCTTAACCACAGTATTCCCAGCATTCAGAACGAAACTTGATATGTAGTAGTACATTAATAAATACTTGTTGGATGAATCAAAGTATAAAATTAAATACAGAAGTGGTTAAAAAGTTCAGAGAGAGGGCTGAGCCCTGGTGGCGTAGTGGTTGTGCACGGGACTGCGGCCCACTGGGACGGAGGTTCAATTCCAGCAGTGGGACTGGGCCTTCTGCTCCCACCACCGGAGAGCAGTGATGCTCCCCCTCAAAAAAAAAAAAAAAAAAAGTTCATAGAGAAATGGAATTTCACCACAGACTTTGACCCCACAAAGCAGATGACTTTGAACCACCTACAATATTTCCCATAGCACCTGTGTGCCAGTCTGACAGTGAAGAAGCCTAACACCTTCCTTTCATAGCGCTGACTTTATAGTGTGGAGGACCAGAAGGGGAGTTAAACAATAAACATAAACAAATGTTCTCTTAAATTATCGTTGGTTCTAATTAGAGCTTGTGCTGATTATTGATGTGGGTATTACCCAGGGATAGATTTTAAGAACTTATCTTTGCTGTGTTTCCTTAAAATTAATGATTAAGACAAACTTTTAAATATAAACTCCTATTTTAATGTGTAAGATATGATCGAATTTGAGTTGATACTTCTTTTAAAAAGTTGAAATTGCTTTAAAATTATAGATTTTGGAAACGTTTGCCAGTTCTTTGATCCAGAGGAATGTTTTAATGAGAAGAAATATCCCCAACCTTACAAAATACCAGCTAATTCTGGCAAGAGACCAATTTAGGAAAAACCCATCACCAGATATTGTGGTAGGTATTTGCGATATATTTTTATGATAGATTAAATTTTGACTCAGGACCAGTATGAAATGTAAGTAACTTAAAAAGTTCTGTCTAGTGATTTAAATATGTTGAATTTAGCATTAAACAATAGCTCTTTATTTTGAATACTTCTATAAATTAGAAAACATGTAAAATATATCAAAAATACCATTTAATCATTTGAATTAAGATGAATTTATGTTTTAACTTTTAATTTAATCATTTTATTCGCGGCTCATACAATTTTTATCACATCATGCATTGCATGCAAAGCACATTTGTGCATTTGTTGCCCTCATTAATCTCAAAATATTTGCTTTCGGCTGAGTCCCGGTGGCGCAGTGGTTGTGCACGGGACTGCGGCCCACTGGGACGGGGGTGCAGTTCCAGCAGTGGGGCTGGGCCTCCTACTCCCACTGCTGGAGAGCAGTGATGCCCCCCCCCCCCAAAAAAAAAAGAAAGAAAGAAAAAGAAAAGAAGCACAGAAGCACACTGAGTCAATCTGAACTTTCAACTCAGGTGGTTCCTGACTCACAGCAGCACTGTAGGATAGGGCAGAACTGTCGGTTACTGAGCCTAAAATTCTTCATGGGAGCAGAAAGCCTCATTTTCTCTCAACACCGCCTTTGGTGGTTTTGAATTGCTAACCTTGAGTTTAGCCAGCCACGCAGTGTATAACCCACTATACTACCATAGTACTTTATGTGTAGGGTTTCTTTGTCTGTAAATATTTATGGAATCAGACAGCCCATCTTTCCCCCTTCAGCCTGTGGTTAGTAGTCTAGCATTACCCAACAGTGGGAGCTATCAAGCAAAGGAATGCAGGAGCCCTTGAGCAAGCCGATTTGACCAGGGTAGAGGATTGAGGGAGGCAGACTGGAGCGGAAATCTAGATGTGACCACATGGAAGAAGGCAGATATGAGCATTACTCTAGGTCGTGACTATATTTAAATGTTAGATCAAGAACTGTGGGCTTTTATCCTATGTGTTTGGAGGAACCACTAAGTGAGCTTGTGTCTCTGTGTGTGAAATTGCAGTATATTTTATACTACATTTTTGCTAACATTTGTTTTAGTGTCTGCTAGAAGTTAAAGGCGGACTGAAATTTAAAATTATAAATCCAAACTCAAACTTAATCATAGTGGTGAGAGTTTATGTTTTACAGGATTGTGCTTTTTCTACTCTTTCGGGTAATTAGGATACTATTTTAGGGCATTGAATACTATCCTGGAGACATTTAAAATGACTGTCATTGACCGCCTGAGTGGTTGCCACTGGCTACCATTGAGTCCACTCTGAGTCACAGGGACCCTGTGTAACACGGCAGAGCTGCTTCATAGCCTGTTCTTGGCTGTATTCTTTATGCATGCAAATTTTCAGGTCTTTTTCCTCATGAACCCCCATTACAAGGTAAAACCAATTGAAAGAGTGATCAGAGTAATAATGACAATATATTATTTTTTGGGGAGCCGTTACTGCCCTCTGGTGGTCGTGTGAGCTACCCAGCCTTGCTCCCAGAGAGCTGCTGCTGGATTTGAACCGCCAAGCCCGTGGGCCGCAGTCTTGCACTCAACCACTACGCCACCCGGGCTCAGCCCTGACAATATATTCTTAATGCTCTTCTTCTAGCCTGTTGTTTAGACACACCTGTTTTGTGCTTCTAATAAAGGAATATGTATTTCACTTTTCCAGTATATAAAGTAGAAGAGAAAAGCATAGTAGCTCTTGACGAAATTTCATTAACCAGTTCTTTCTCTTTAATCTGTGCATAAAAATACCACTTTCTAGGGATTTTGTTAAAATTAAATGAACTTGTACAAATAATAGCCTTAGAACAATGTCTGGTGCTCAGTGTTAAATGTTGATTAAATATTTGCTTTATGGCTGAGCCCCAGTGGCGTGGTGGTTGAGGACGGGACTGTGAGCCACTGGCTTGGCAGTTCAAATCCAGCAGCAGTTCTCCAGGAGCAAAGCTGGGCCTCCCATTCCCACCAGAGGGCAGGGATGGCCCCCCCAAAAACCAAAAAAAAAACAAACCCAAAATTGTTTTAATTGCCAAAAACATTTGTGAGCACAGACTCTTTGGGAACTAATTTTCCATTGTATTCTAAATACCAAACTCAATGGCTGAGCTATAGTAGCTGCTTACTAAATGTTTTGGAAAAAACAAATTAATTTACTGCTGTAATTTATAAAGATAAACAATATAAAGCAAATGTTTCCATTTTGATGATTCTCTTTAAAATTTGTTTCCTTTTTTTGGTATGCTTTTTTAAAATAAGAAATTCAACATAGGTTAATCAAATGAAAGAACTAGAATAATAGTTTATTAGGGTTATGTTGGTAAGGTTGGGAGAAAATGGGGAGCTAATGGGTAAAAACATTAAGAAAATTTTCTGAAATTGATTGTGGTGTTTATTGCACAACTCTTTAAAATAGTTTTTAAATTATTTAAACTATGGAATTTTGTAGTATTGATTATGTCAATAAAACTGTTACAAAGTATTAACCCCCAGGGAAAAAAATTTCCTATTGCTTTAAAAAGTAAAAAGACAGGTTTTATATGAAAAATTATATTGGCACTTTGCCCTATCACATGACTTTAAAATTAATTATTGTGTCAGACAGGGTTCTCTTAGAGAAATAAAATCAGGACACTAGTAATTCTCTTTATATATATATAAGATAAGAAATAAACAGTTAGCTAATCTATAAAGCAGTACAATGGCTCGGTGCAACTCACCTTGTGTGAGACAACTAGTAGACCGGCATTCCTTGGAGAGGGCCGCTGAGCAGTCCTCTGTAGAGCAATTCAGGCTATCTGGCCACAGGCAGCAAACAGCAACGCAGGTCACCAACAGTCAGGCAGATGACAGAGTCCAACAGTCCCCAGCTGAAGAGATGTATATATACTTCAGGAGTGTGGCGAAGTAGGGCTTGAAGGAGCCTCAACTCACAGCTACATAGTCCAGGATTAGGTGTCCCACGGGTAGTGTTGCTTGGAGGTCGAGGCACAGGACGAACAAAGCAGCTCTCTGGTCCGAAGATCCGGAAGCAAGAGAGCAAGGGCGGAGCTTGCCAAGCCTTTTCTATCACCGCCCTTCAATTGATCCCGTGTGTTTATTGGCCATGTCGTCACAACAGACCTACCTATCGTCTTTGGCCATGTTGGTACCACAAGCTTACCTATAACAATCAAGTATATAAAGGAGTGGTTATTATGATCATATCAATTTTATTCTAGATATTACACTGAGTATTGGCATGATCCATTGGACAGCAAGCATCTATCTTTGTTTAAATTTGGCATATGCTTATTTTTTTAGGGAATACAACAAGGCATAATTGAAGGAGAGTTTGCCATTTGTATTAGTTTATATCATGGTTATGAATTATTACAGCAAATGGGAATGAAGTCATTATACTTATTCCTCTGTGGAATTATGGATGGCACTAAAGGTAAAATATGTGGAATTACTTAAATATATCGACATCTATTATTTTGGTTAAAGATATGTATTGAACAATTTTGGATTACTGAAAAATGCTTCTTTGCTTTTAGAAAGCAATAGAATAATCATATAGCAAATGGCTTTGTTTGATCAGGAAAAAATCAGGTAAAAGAAAACCGTTCCTTGATACATGTGTATGTAAAACAGAACAAAATAGCTGGTTTATTGTTTAAATGGAAAGCTTACATTTATTGCTTAAAGTTTACTTTTAATAAATTGGTTTGATTATGATTATGATCATTATTAACTTATTTATAAAATTTCTTAATTTATGAAGGGATGACTCGTGCCAAAAACCAACTTAGTCAAAATGAGGACTTCATGAAACTCTATCAGCTCCTCGAAAGCATGTTTGCACATACATGCAGCACTTCGGCAGGCCATGTTGCTGCTATTCGGGAAGGTTTGGTTTCTCTTTTGAAATTTTATATTATTTCTCGTCAACAAGACTGATATTGAAATTTTTCCCCATTATAGCACATGCCTATTATATTTTACTAGAAACAAACTAGTTAAATACTTGAAAGATTTTATTCAGTAAGTTATGATTGAAGGCGCTAATATAAAAACAAGCGCTTCGTAAACTATATAATAGATGGCAATAGTTGTTGCAGTTGGTAGGGGAAATTTTCAGAGTAGGCAAAAGTTTATTTAGAACATAAATATGTTTTTTTTGTTGTTGCTGATTTTGTTTCTTTGTTATTTGGATTATCTCCATGAAATTTTCATTAAAAAACTGATCATTTTGCAATAACAGTAAATGTTTATTATTTAATTTTTTAAAGGTCACAACTAAGTTTAATGTGCCTATTTTGAAAAGGAAAAATAATGTAAAATATTAATGTAATTGAATATGGAAAAAAATCTGGTTTTTGTTTTTCTCAGGAGCTAAAAATGAGAAATTTTTATATAGTCATCCAAAGCTAAAAAAATTAGAAGAAGTTGTAGTTGAACACTTCAAATCATGGAATGGTAAGTAGTATTTATTTGTTTCAAGATAAGACAAAGTTACCATATACTTGAGTATAAGCTGACCTGAATATCAGCCGAGGCACCTTATTTTACCACAAAAACTGCATTAAAAAGGTGCTGAAAAACTCGGCTTGCACATAAGTATATATATAGTATTAGGAAAAGCTAAAAATTCTGACTTGTTAGTTTGTGCCAACACTTCATGAGGAAAGTGGCCTTTTAATTGTGCTGGATAATGAAGCTACAAAGGCTGGTAAGGCATTTTGGGAGCATGTGGACAAAGGGATTAGTAGGGATGTTAAGAATAAGTTATTATATGAAAAAGAAAAGTTAGTCCATAGAAACAGATGGTAGAAAAATATATACCATCATGGTACAGAAAAATAAAGCATGCAGAGGGGTCATGGACATGTACAGTTTCAGATACAGGGTGGTTAGGAGAGAACCTATCTCTGAGGTGATGGTTGAGATGATATTCATGAAATTGAGGTAGTAAGTCTTGTGGATTTCTGAGGAAGAATTCCTCGAGACAGAGAATATGACAGATCTAAAAGACCCCAAGGCAGTAGTGTGATTAAAGATCCATAAGCAGCCTATAGTAGCCGCTGGGTGATGGTAGCATTCAAATAACTTTCAGACAAATGGCCCCTTGAAATCACCTAAAGTCTCCTTGAATAAAAAGCCTTGATGATCTACTTAAAAAAAAATAATTGAGGGCTGAGCCCCGGTGGCGTAGTGGGTGTGCGCAGGACTGCGGCCCACTGGGGCAGAGGTTCAATTCCAGCAGTGGGGCTGGGCCTCCTACTCTCACCGCTAGAGAGCGGTGATGCCCCCCAAAATAAAAAAATTGAAAATATTTAAGAGAGGGCTGAGCCCCGGTGGCATAGTGGTTGTGCGCGGGACTGCGGCCCACTGGGACGGAGGTTCAATTCCAGCAGTGGGGCTGGGCCTCCTACTCCCACCGCCGGAGAGCAGTGATGACCCCCCCCCCCCAAAAAAAAAAATATTTAAGAGCACAATTTTATTCTAACACACACGGCATTTCCCTGAGTCAGAATTCATTTGGTTTGGGTTAGTGAAACAGGCCAGTGTTGGGACAAGAGGAGTGTGTGTCAGAGTAAGCGGTATACTGAGATGTTGGAAAGGTACTCAGGAGCTGCTAGCTCTTAAAGGACGTATATGAAGCTCAGAACTTCAGATTTTATTCTATGAACGTGTGTTGAAATGAGATGGTCATAGATTTTTAAAAGATCGCTCTTGGCAATTTTTTAGAGCATAAACATTGATTAGATAAAAATCTAGGTTGATTGCTAGGTGGTGGTGGCTTGCACAAAGGTGGATACAGACATAATAAGGGACTTCAAAAAGTTTGTGGAAAAGTGTAATTAAAATTTAGTAGAATTTTTGGACAGGTTTTTAAAAGGCCTTTCAGGCCTTGGAATTGGAGCAACAATCTTTGTTGTGATGGTTTGGATATGGAGCATGAGAAATGGGTATCATATAAATGTGTTTGTATGGGGGGGCTTTGAAAGGTTCATGGAAAAAGAATGAAAAGACAATGAAATTTTTGAAGTCTCTGTGTATTTGCAGCTGATTATGTGAACACAGGGAACATTAAGGAGCACATTGAGAAAAATGAAAGATGAAAGACACACGTGTATTTTTTGAGAATCTCAGAAATGGTGGGGAAAACTAAGTATTTAGTTTGCAGATATAGCAGCATGCGAGAACTAAGACGGATGGGGCCCAGGATAGTCATGGAGAGTACCAACACTGTGAGTTGAGTTAGACAAACAAAGCCACAAGGGAGGTTCAGAGGGAACCAGACAAGCGAAGTAAGTGTAAGGCAGGCTAAGGGAAGAGGCTATTTTATTAGGAAAGATCGAGCTTTGATGAATACTGATGAGACATGATAAACTGAAACCGTTTATTGAATTTGGCAAAATGGAAGTTGATTCTTTACTTCGATATGTCACTTCAGAGCAATAAAGGCAAATTGAATCTTTCCCTTGAAGATAGCGTTGGGCAGGAGTTGTCATTTAATTCTGTGATAATCAGAGTAGGTTTATCTGGAATTATTTAATTCATGAAGGTTGTTTCTTCAAGTCTTTTTTACCTATATATTATGAATTAACTTTATCAGTGTTGAGTCATTGAATCTTCAGAATTGCTATGCAGATTAAATCAGTTAATATATAATATACCATATATGATGATTATCAAAATCCATACCCATTCCCTTTGACTCAATTATGACTCAGAGTCGAAAAGAGTATAGAGTAGAATGGAGCCCCTGTAGAATAACCAAAAATCTTTCTGCAAGAAGATTGCTATATCTTTTTCTTATGGAGTGGCCAACTGGTGGCTTCTAACTGCCTACAATAGAATGATTAAGATAATATAAATTCTACAGAGGAATAAAAAAGATTGTCTCAAAGCTTAAAAAAAAAAAATCCAAGAAATAACCATAAAAATCTCACTTGGAGGGCTGAACCCCGGTGGCGTAAGTGGTTGAGTGCGGGACTGTGGCCTGCGGGCTTGGCGGTTCAAATCCAGCGGCGATTCTTAGGAGCAGCACTGGGTAGCGCCCACGACCACCAGCAGCAGTGATGCCTACAAAAAAAAAAAGAAAGAGGTTGTGCACGGGACTGCGGCCCACTGGGATGGAGGTTCGATTCCGGCTCCCAGGAGCAAAGGCTGGGCCTCCTACTCCCACCACCTGAGGGCAGTGATGCCAAAAAAAAAAAAAAAAATGCTTTGGGTGCAAGTTTACAGAGGAAATTGGCTTTGATTTATGACCTTTACTGCAAACTTACAATGCAACAGCGCTCTTCTTCCTTCCTTACTGTACTTACATTTCCATTGGCTCTTCTTTCCCATCCATCTTGGCTTTTGTCTGTATAGTAAAGTAAATAGGTTAGCAGGACTCAGGTATGGTTTAAGTGAACCGATCAAAAGTGACTCAGGTAAGTCTTTCTTGGTTTAGTTAGTTAGCATTTTACTTTATGACAGTCAGGAGATAAAGAGCCAAGATTATTAAAATTACTGGATGATAGAGGGGCAAATAGGAAAGGATCAAGATGTCATAATTTTTTTGGAAAGAATTGCTGATTCATGTATGTGGTTTCAGTTTTGTCTTTCAAATGAGTTCTTCATTTTCAAATATTTGTAACTACGGTTTTTGTTTTTCTTTTGGTTATATAGCTAATAAAACCTCTGAAAAGAAATGTGACGAGAGCAGAGTTATGATCTTCTCATCATTTCGAGATAGTGTTCAAGAAATTGCAGAAATGCTTTTTCAACATCAGCCAATTATTAGAGTAATGACTTTTGTTGGTCATTCCTCAGGAAAAAGCATGAAGGGTTTTACCCAGAAGGAGCAGCTGGAGGTAATTATTTTTGGAGATGATGAAACTTATAAAAAATATATTAGCTTTGCCCTTTAATACCTTTTCAATTAGTCGCTGCTATTTCATAAAGGAAGATCTTATACTGTACATGTAAGTAATTATAGGTATATTTGTAATGGCCAAAACATCTTTGAAACTTAAAGTATAAAGGCTACTCTGAAGGGGCTGGAAAGTTGCATTCGAATCCTTGCCCTCATGTTTCATATTTCCTTTGTGTGTGTTTGTTTTCCTTATCTATGAGGGCATTTTATAGAGTTGCTGCAATCATTAAATGACAGCATAGTGTAGAACTTTTAATAAAGGTACTGTATGTACTTTAATATAAGCTCATCCGGATATCTGCCGAGACACCTAATTTTACCACAGAAACTACATTTAAAATGTGCAGAAAAACTTGGCTTATACTTGAGTATATATGGTACATTTGAGAAGACATGGAATTTCATGTTGGGAACCCTCTTAGTCTTTGTTCCACATGACTCTATATTTGTGCCTTTTATTCTTACAGGTAAAATGTAATTATAATTCTTCCTCTGAATTATGTGACTCTAGTCAATTAGCTATCAAATCTAAGGGAGGAATGAGTCTGTAGATTAGTAGAGAGTTGGGAATAGGGACTCCTGACCTTGTTAATATTAAGTAAGGAGGGTAAAACCTGGACTTCGTAACCAGCAAGTCAGAAGTGAGAGAGACTTTGGGAGTTTGCTTTTGACTGGTAGTTGAGGCAGACTAGACAGTTTGGAAGATTATATACTTTATTTTGTGAAATCTGACCTCACTCTAGTGGTTAGGAATAAAGGAAGAATTCTTCTGTATGCATTTAGGAACAGAATTGAATAGATTTAAATTGGAATTATTTCTGGTGTAGTTGATAGAAGAATAGAAATGGAATTTAATTAAAGTGGAATTATGTGGTTAACATAGAGTATTCTCTCAAGGGCACTATTTTATGCATAGAGATGTTAAATAAACTGGAATTGTAAGTCAGTCCTTCTTAATAGATTTTTCATTTTTAAATTCTTTAAAACATCAATTTGGGGGCTGAACCCCAGTGGTGTAGTGGTTGTGCATGGGACTGCGGCCCACTGGGATGGAGGTTCAATTCCAGCAGCGGCTCCACAGGAACAAAGACTGGGCCTCCTACTCCCACCACCAGAGGGCAGTGATGCCCCCCCCCCCCCAAAAAAAACTCCCCAAACAAACAAACAAAAACACATCAATTTGTGCATTTATATTCGCACATGAGCAGGCTCATGAAAAATTTGAGTTGTCTGCCATGTACATTCCAAACTGACATCAAGCATGATGATATCTGCCTTTTTCTTTTAATTCTCATATTGTAAGCAAGTGTCCTATTGGCCATCTGCTTTGTGTTATATATAAAACCAGTGATGGCATTGCCCAGGGGAATATGAAATAAGAAAGGAGCTCGAGGATTGAGCTTATATGCAACGGGATGATATTTAACCTATGGTAAAGGCTAAAGGGTAAATGAAAAGATGGTAGGGTACATGCATTGTTATGTACTGATGGGGTCGAATAATGGTTAGAGTTGAGGCGTTAGATTACCGGGTCTCAACCTGTGGGTCGTGACCCCTTTGGGAGTTGAACGACCCTTTCACAGGGATCATCCAATTTATAACAGCAAAATTGCAGTTATGTAGTACCAACAAAAATAATTTTATGGTTTCAATTTTATTAAAATCTATTAATAAAACCTTAGCTTTATGGTCTTTACAACATGAACTGTATTAAGGGTAGCGGCATTAGGAAGATTGAGAACCACTATATTAGAGGGCTTTAAGAATAGAGGAAATTAATGTAAGAGACCGCAATGCTAAATTGAGATTATAATGAGATTTTCTCATTGCTACTGAGTGAATTCTGACGTACTGATCTTAAAGGACCATATAGAACTGCCCTTGTCAGTGTTTGAAAGTGAAACTCTTTATGGGAGTTGAAAGCCCATCTTTCACAAAGCATCTGATGTTTTAAAATTGCTGATCTTGCAGTTAGTCAACGAGTTATGAAAGGATAAAAAGAGCCCCAAAATCAAGCTCACTGTCGTCAAGACGATGCTGACTCGTTGTGATCCTGTAGGATAGGGTAGAACTGCCCTATCCTGTTTCTGAGACTCTTTATGGGAGTAGAAAGCCTCATGTTTCTCCACTTGAAAGGATAGCCATTATCCATGGTAAAGTCTTGGGTCTCATCCTAAGAATTAGTAAGAGGTAAGTGCTTCCTTATTGTAGAAAAAAGATGAGGGGCTCCATGGTCAGGAAAAATGATCTACTTTTGTGGATCACAGATCAGCAAGAATTTGGAGAGACCTAAATCAAGTTAGGAGTAGAATTGTGGGATTGAGAGAGTGTGACCTGTTGGGTTAGTACAGCTGTTCTCAAACTGTGGGTCGTGACCTGTGTGGGGGTTGAATGGCCCTTTCACAGGGGTCGCCTAAGACCATCAGAAAGCACAACCATTTCACAATATATAATTACATACTGTTTTGTGATTAATCACTATGCTTTATGTTTAATTATGCTCAGTTTGTAGCAATGAAAGTGCATCCTGCATATCAGATATTTACGATTAATAAAAATTGCAATTATGAAGTAGCACTGAAAATAACATGGTTGTGGAGTCTCTCCACATGAGGAACTGTGTGAAAGGGTTGCAGTGCCGTCTAGAGGTTTCCCTTAGAGCAGTGGTTCTCAACCTTCCTAATGCCGCGGCCCTTTCATACAGTTCCTCATGGTGTGGTGACCTCCCCAAACCATAAAATTATTTCTGGTGCTACTTCATACCTGATTTTGCTACTGTTATGAATTGGGTGACCCCTACGGAAGAGTTGTTCAACCTCCAAAGAGATAGTGACCTACAGGTTGAGAACCCGCTGCCTTAGAGCAAAAGGTTGAAAGTTATGTGTTAGAGTAGATAGGAAATGAAGTCAGTAATGAAAATCCATAGAGCTGGTCAAGTCTGGGAAACAGGGATAATCTAGAGTTTGGGGCTGATTTATTGACTGATACAAAGAAAGGGCATGAGATCCCTCTTGCTGGTCTCAAGTTAGTTGGTGTTGAGGCCTCTGAGTATTGAGGATAAAGCTGCATCCTGGATCACCATTCATAATGCCTGACCCTGTCTCTGACCTGTTACAGGGAGCCTGTGAAAGTAATCTAGGAAAGATCTGAAGATTGCTAGGTGGTGTGGAAATGGTTAAAAGAGGATGAGCTTGAGAGATATTTACCAGGAGTTGATAATGGATTGCATGCAAATTTGTGAGGAAGGAGTTATCATGGAATTTCAATTTGCCAAACCAGAAGAATAGTGATGCCTCTAATAGAGATTGGAAGCATGGGATTGTTATTGGTTAGGTAATATTGGTTAAATACTTGATGTTTTAAGTTTCAAAGGAGATGTTGGATAGGCCATTTTATGTCTGACTATCTATCCATCCATTAATACATTGACATTTTGTTTCCTCTTTTCATTCCTTTTTCTTGTTTCCTTCTCTTAAGTATTCATGATAATTGTTATAAAATCTGGTATATGAGAAAGAATTAATTAGAAAATTAACAACATTGGTTACCTTCATACTAGTTACTTTGTTCAACTATTTTATTTTAATAGACATTCATAAAGATATTAATTAAAAGCATTACCAGGGACATGATTATAAGGCCTCATTTTACTAAGTCTTTAAATAATCATATGGAATTAAAAATTTGAAGTATAGCTTCAATTCTGTGGGGTTTCTCCTGCTCTTTTTTCTTGTTTTCCTCAAAGGTAGATTAAAGTCACTTGTGTAGGATAGAAAATAAGGATTTTTATTAATGCCATTTTTAACAGCTAATAACTATCTGCTTCATATGTATATATTCATGATACTGCCTACATTATGAGGAAAACTAGAATATTGATTTGATTTGTCTGGTTTCATAGGCAATATAGTACTAAGAATTTAATATGAAGAAATTGTATTCAGAGAATATTAGACTTGACTATCCATGTAAATAAAGACCTTTTGTGGTATAAGGGATTATTAGTAGTCTTCTATCCGCAAGGTCATCAGTCAGAAACCAGTCTATCCAAGGCGGAGCAATGAGGCTTTCTGCTCAAGTGAAGATGTATAATGGCCCTAAGTATGTTTTCTTGGTATCAGAGAAAGGAGTTAGTGGTTAAACAACCATAGGTTTATATTTGTTTTCCAAACTTTAGATAGTTATATTGATCTTGGGCAAATAAGTAACAGTTTACTTTATGCATGTTAAATACAAAGGAAATTATTTGACTTTCGTTTTTTTTGCATCTCTAGCACCGTGGCCCAATTTTTTTTCTTGATGTGGGCAAAAAAGGACATCAGTTTTATTAAGATAATTACAGGTAATATTAAGTCATCCTTTCTTTGGCTTAATGTCATTACTGATTCCGAAAGGAAATTGATTAGTCTTAATTTTTAATCTTATTCATCAATTTTCCCTGTATGCTAAAGTTTTTCATATTAAAGGGAAAATCAGCACTACTAAAGTGTTTTTAAAAAGATTAACATGAGAAGTTTGTTATTTTTAAGGTTTTAAATTATAGAACTAGTTTAAAAATGAATAGTATAAAATTAATATATACTTTTGGAATATTACCTAAATTCACATCCTGCAATAATTATTTAGAATTTAATCTTGTACCTTAACTTTTCAGATCCTGAGTTTCTTATCCAGTAGGTTGGGATTGTGATATTGTTGGGAATAGTGACTAATGTATTAAACCTCAAATGTATTCCCTGGCACATAGCATGTTCTTCTATATAGTGGTTATTGTAAGCTACTTTAACTCTTCATCTCTTTAAATATTTATTTATTCTTAATTCTTTTTTTTTTGGGGGGGGGGGGCATCACTGCTCTCCGGCGGTGGGAGTAGGAGGCCCAGCGCCACTGCTGGAATTGAACCTCCGTCCCAGTGGACCGCAGTCCCGCGCACAACCACTACGCCACCGGGGCTCAGCCCTATTATTCTTAATTCTTATAGAGGAATAGAGTTTTTGATCTTGAAGGTCCCTTATGATCATTCATGATGGGTCCATATCTATCTTTTGTAATTTCCTAAGAGTTCATATTTCCTTTTTGGGTATACTCCCTTTCATTTTCTCCTGAAGTTTACTTTTTATGTAGTAGGTCTGATATCTGTTTCTTCACTCTAGCCATTCTTCTAGGAATTTTTTATTTTAATAGCCATGAATGAAAGCATTAGTCCAAAGCTTGACTGATTCTACTGGAATACCATCTTTTAATTTTGCTACAATTCTCCATCTATTGATATTATCTCATTCAGTTAGTAGCATCACCAGCACTCTAACATTTATAAGCTTGCAAGGTTGGTGTTGATGTCTATGAGGAAGCTGAGGCTCAGAGTAGTTGAGCACTAAGTTTATAAGGCTTTAGGAAGTTTATCAAGATTTTTCATTGACTTTTTCTTTAACTCATTTTCATGCTTTGGAGTTTCATTAAAGAGATACTAGAATGACTGTGTAAAAGGTAAGATATGAATCTTCAGGTATATAGGTTCAGGATATCATCAATGAGATCATTACCCTAGTATATTAATCTGTCCTTTGCCCTTTTGTCAGCTGGTGCTCAAAAGAAACTCAAGCACCTAGGATTACTCATTTTTGTGTAAATTCTTAGCAAGCCCTTTTAGCATCATAACTTTTAGAGCAAAGGAATTAGTATTATTCTATTTTTAAAAATAGTATAGATTAAAATGATATTTTGTGACCTATTCAGTGGTATACTTGGTTATTTTTAGTCTGGTTTTACCATATTTAAGAGAATGGTAAAAATGCTTTTGTGTAGAATTCTCAAGTTGTACCTCTCTACTTTAAAATTGCTGTTTTATTTTAGGTTGTGAAACAGTTTCGCGATGGTGGCTACAACACCTTAGTTTCTACCTGTGTTGGTGAAGAAGGCTTGGATATAGGAGAAGTTGATCTTATAATATGTTTTGATGCCCAGAAAAGCCCGATTCGTCTTATACAACGAATGGGTAGAACTGGTCGTAAACGTAAAGGCAGGATTGTAGTTATTCTCTCTGAAGGACGAGAGGAGCATGTAAGTTGACTTGCAGAACCATGATTTAATATTGATATTTGAAAAATGTTAACCTTTTATCAGTTAAAGTCTAAACTTTGTTAGGGGATTATTTTACAATTTCTCCTATCCTCCCTTTCACCGTCTTCTCCAATTTTCTTTTTCTTTTTTTTTTTATTTTATTATTTAAAAAAAAAATTTTTTTTTTAAAGGCATCACTGCCCTGGTGGTGGGAGTAGGAGGCCCAGCCTTTGCTCCTGTGAGCAGGAATTGAACCTCCATCCCAGTGGGCCGCAGTCCCGCGCACAACCACTACGCCACTGGGGCTCAGCCCTTTCTCCTTCAATTTTCTATTGTATTCTAACTTTTGTTGTAATTAAGGGAATTTTTGCCCAGATTCAATTTCACAATTCTTAGCCATATAAATAAAACACATGTTAGTACTTTGGTTTTAACTCAAAGGAATCTAAGTACAAACATTAATATGCTTTACTCTTTTCTTATGCTTCTAAAACCTCCCTGATTTTTTTGTCTGTTGTCTTTTAAAATTACATCGTGCTAAGAATGTTTTTTTGCATTTTAAAGGATTGGGAAATAAGAGAAAAAAATGTGCATACCACTAGGAATACTGTGCAAAGTCTACAATATTTTCTGACCTTTTCCCGAAAAGTTTTCTGGATACTTATTCTAAATAATAGGAGACTTGAATTTTATTCATACTTCTCAACAATATTACCTAAAATCTAACTTACTAATTCTGTGGCCAAATACATAACTTTACATTGGGGGTGTTTCCTTTGCTCTAATATTTTTACCATATTGATGTCATTTTTTAATATACCTTTTAAAATCATCCTGAAAAAAGAATTATTTTTTTTCTAATTCTTTGATGTACTTATAGCTTATTTGGTTTAGCCATAAAATGATATCGATAAATGATCTGTTTGGCAGTGTTTAAATGCTTTATATGCACTGTCTTCTTTAATTCTCACAGCAATTCTGTATGATGAGCTTAAGTTGGGCCCTGCTTTGAGCTGAAGAGGTACAAGGAGTTTCTGGGAGAAGGCACTGCAGGCGAGGGACATGTGACAGGGAGGGATGGGGGGAAGGGTACTGGCACCCCACCCAGGCTGCTGTGTGCACCAGGGTCACCCCAAACCAGTCACCGCGATCCCCTCTCAGTCATTTGCAAGGTTTCAGGAAGGCCCTCATCCTGCTCATGCAGGGGGAAGAGCAGCCAGCACAGAAACCAGCAGCGGCTGAGCCCTGGTGGCGTAAGTGGTTGAGGGTGGGACTGCGGCCCACTGGCTTGGCGGTTCATATCCAGCAGCAGCAAGGCTGGGTAGTTCCCACGATCACCAGAGGGCAGTGATGCTTAAAACTAATAAAAAAAAACAAACAAAAAGAAAAGGAAATCAGCAAGAAATAGCCCCATTGAAACTGCAAATAAATTTGAAAATCATGGAAGTTTCCCACAAACTTTTTGAAGTCCCCATGTATATCTATCACAATTTATGCATGTTCAGTTATTTACAAGTTTAAGCTGTATTGACAGCAATTGCAATAATCTGTTTGCTAGTTAACATTCCATGATTCATGTAGTTTTTCCATTACTCCGACCCTCCACCCCCCACTGTATATTGACCCTCATAACCACTAATAAACTTTGACATCTATTTTTAAAACGTACTTACTAACCTCATTCAAAAATAACATGCTATTAAATAATTTGATAATTTTTGTGCAATATTATTACTAAAGTGGCTTTTATAAAAATGGGTTTTAAAATGATTTTCACCAGGGCTCATCAAGTGGGCTTACTTGTATGGCAAAAATTCTATTAAGATTTTTTGATTCAGTATGGCAAAAAATTTATTTTTTAATTATTTAAGAAGTTAAAGTTATGTTTTAAAGAAACCCAACTACGTAGTCTAGTAATTGCTCGCTATGGTTAAATAATTATCTTTGAAAGAATATAACTTGACATTTGGTGTTTGTTTTTGCAGACTTACAATCAAAGTCAGTCCAACAAAAGAAGTATTTATAGAGCTATTTCAGGTAACAGGCAGGTCCTTCATTTTTACCAAGAAAGCCCGCGAATGGTTCCTGAAGGAGTCACTCCAGAATTACACAAAATGTTTATCACACACAGTGACTATGAACCAGAAAAGCCTTTACAGAACTTGCAGCGTAAGTCATTTATTACTTTCTTCGTGTATAAAACTCAGTCCTCTTTCAACAAGTCGATTCTGACTCATAATAATCCTATGTAAAGTTTCTGACACTGTAAATATTTCCTGGACCAGGTAGACTCATCTTTCTCCTGCAGAGTAGTTTGTGGGTTTGAAATTCAGTCGTGTGGTGAGCAACACAATGCCTAACCAACATAGCAAAGACACAATGAGTTTTTAGAATAATATTTGTAAAGATCTATTAATAACGGTAGGAAAGGCATACTTCAAATACAAAATTTGCTAACCTGTTATTAGTAGGCAATCATTTTCATAGAATATTTTTTTCTTCTAGCCTTTTTTTTTTTTTTAGTTTTTGGGCCATCAGTGCCCCCTGGTAGTGGGAGTAGGAGGCCCATCCTTGCTGCTGGATTTGAATCTCTAACCCAGTGGGCCGCAGTCCCGCGCACAACCACTACACCATCAGGGCTCAGCCCAACATTTTTTTCTTTTAAAGACTCAGTGTATATTCTAAGGTGCTGTGGGCATTATCTCTGGAAGTGCAAAGGAAGGGACACATTGGCAGTACAGAGAATGATAGTGTTGGGGAAAATTAAGACCACTCTGCCAACCCAGAAAACTTCTACTCTAAGCGAGGAAGAGAAAGAAAATAGCTTTAATATTGAATGAACATTAAACCAGATTATAATGCATATTATAGGTATTCACTAAGACTTTACCAAGATGGGAAGAAATTCTATTCTGTTTGTCCCTCTGGGCAGTTATAATTCTCTACATGCATGTCCTGAAGAATAATTGCTATTATTGTTATCTGTATATAAGAGGACAGCACCATTTCCCATATAGTCTCTGATAGTTCGCCCCATATTTACCTTGTAATTGAAGTACCCTTTTGTGTTAGCAAGGAGCTAATACCAAGGAGCTCTGGTGACGAAGTGGGCCACACATTGAGCTCCTGCCAACAGTGACCGCAATTTGAAACCACCAGCTGCTCCATGGAAGAAAGGCAGTGAGTTCTGCTTTTTTAAAGATCTGCAGTTGCTGAACTCCGCCATGGCCGTGCTATTCTACTTTGCGGAGTTACAATGAGGCAGACTGGATGAGAGACCCAGAAGAATAAGGAGATTGTAGGTTAAAGGAAGGTTTTGTAAATATTAGGTGCTCTTGGAAATACTTTAAAGGAAATCTCACTGCCATCAAGTCGATTCCAATTCCTAGTGACCCTATAGGACAGAGTAGAACTGTCCCTTTGGCTTTCTCTGGTGGCAGATCTTTACAGTAGTAGGAAGCTTCATCTTCTGAGAGTGACTGGTGGATCGAAGTGCAAATTTATAGTTAGCAACCCAACACATAACCTGTCCTACTACCAGAGCTCCTCACTCTAGAGAAAGGGAGGGGGGAGGAAGGTCTTCTTGCAGAGGGCACTTGAGAAATCATTTAGTTCAAGCGCATTATTTTTCAGATGAGAAAGCATATGAAAAAGCTATTTTTTTGAAAGCTTACATATACAGTTTTTGGGAATAACTGAGACCGAATTCTCTTGGTTCCTTAATCAGTAATGATTTTGAAATTCCCCTACTCTCCTTTTTTTGTTCCCACCTTGTAGTTATTCTGGGTTGACTAAAGAAAGAAATTCATAGACACTTATATGTGTTTAAGAAGGATCTTTATATAAAAGAGCAATTGTATATTATGAAAAATCCCAGCCCAGTCCAGATTAAGACCATAAGTCCAAAATTAACCCATATGTCTGATACCAGTCTATAAATTCATCTTCATACTCACACAACTCATGCAATGAGTTTGTTTTGCAGAAGGCAGAAAGATCACAGGCCAGTGGGTGCAAAGTCTTGTGGATCCAGTGGTTGTAGAAACATCTCAGTGCTGGCGTGGGACTCCATGTGGCTCCTCCAGCTCCAGGGATATGGATCCATCAGCGTATCTCCCGAGTGGCTTGTCAACAGGAACGTCTCACAGGGAAAGTGTGTGTTTCATTTCTAGGGTTTAAGACAGGAGTTCCCAGAATCCTCAGGAGAAGGCCATGCCCACATGGGGGCTTCTTTGAATATGATCTGATTGACAGGCTAGACTCCACTCCTTTGCAAGTTGACAGATTATGTAACTGCTACACACCTGTATTAGACTAGAGTTTCTGGTTTATATTGTATATTATTTTGAACTTGATGATTTTACTTTATGAGTATTATGAAAGCCAAAAAGAATTAACTTGCTATAGGGTTTTAAAAATATCTATTATACTATTTTTTAAAGTAGTATGTCTATTCCTTCCCCTTACTCTCCTGCTTATTTCACTCCTACCTGTTCCATTTGCTTAAGTGAAGCTAAGAACCCTTTTTGGTCTTAGCATTATCCCATATGCCTTAGATAAACTTTCTAGTATGTTATGATGGAACCAAGAAGATAGTTTTCATTTGATTATCTGCCTCTGCCTCTGCTAGGTCTTCCAAAAACCAAAACTCACTATCTAGAGTTAAATTTTGATTCATAGTGCCTCTGTGGATTTTCAAAACTATAAATCTTTATGGGAATAGAAAGGCTCGTCTTTCTAATTCAGAGCTGGTGACTTAATACTACAAACCTTGCAGTTAGCAGCCTAATTGGAAACTCAGTACACCAAATACAGAGAATACAAAAGGTATAGCTGTGGGCTGAGCCCCGGTGGCGTAGTGGTTGTGCTCGGGACTGCGGCCCACTGGGATGGAGGTTCGATTCCAGCTCCACAGAGCAAAGGCTGGGCTTCCTACTCCCACCCCCTGAGGGCAGTGATGCCCCCCCAAAACAAAACAAAACAAAACAAGGTATAGCTGAAAGATTGCCTAGGATTAAGTTTAGCTCTTAGAGAGAAGGGCACACTAGTACTTTCAAAGTGGTGAGTGAAGCAGGAGTACTTTTATATGTAGAGTAATAGTTTAGAGTAAAAGAATCAATGATTTAGCAAAGATGTGTAAACAAGCAGAATTTGAGTTGATAGTATATATTTTGTGTTCATTTTTCAGGCTGTTTTCTTTTAGTCATGTTATTGTGGGTTCTTCACAACTCTTATCACAATCCATCCATTGTTTCAAGCACATTTGTTGCCATCATCATTCTCAAAACATTTGCTTTCTACTTGATCCTTTGGTATTAGCTCTTTTTCACTCCCTCCCCCACCCTTTATTTCTCATGAACCCTTAATAAGCTATAAATTATTATTTTCATATCTTAGACCAAATGCTGTCTCTCTTCATCCACGTTTCTTTTGTTTGTTCCCTGGGGCATGTGGTGTTATATATCAATCATTGTGATCAGTACCCCCTTTCCACCCCCGCCTTCCCCCTACCCTCATGGTAGCGCTACTCCCAGTGTAGTTCCTTACATTCCATGTGTCGAGAGCTCTTACCTGTACCAGTGTAGATGCTCCAGTCTAGCCAGGTTTTAAGGTGGAACGGGTCCTGATAGTGGAAGAGAGGAAGCATTTAAGAACCACAAGAATTTGTGTGTTTCATCAGTGCTATACTGTACCCTGGCTGACTCATCTCTTCCTTGCGATCCTTCTATGAAGGGATGTCCAATTGTCTACAGATGGGGTATTGGTCTCCGCTCCAACCACCCCCCTCTTCCCTTGTTGCCATCAATATGATTGTTTTGGGTCTTCTGATGCCTGTTAACCTGAACCTGTTGACACATGTTGTCCCATGTTTTCTCCTTGGGATTGTGAACAGTTCTGCCTATCTTATATAGACAGACATGAACAAAGGAAAAATAAAACCTCTAGGGCTGAGCCCCGGTGGCGTAGTGGTTGTGCGCCGGACTGCGGCCCACTGGGATGGAGGTTTGATTCCAGCTCCCAGGAGCAAAGGCTGGGCCTCCTACTCCCACCACCTGAGGGCAGTGATGCCCCCCCCCCCAAAAAAAAAATCTTAAAAAAAAAATCCTCTAAATGGTTCCAAGTCTCTCTGCAACCCTTGCTGATGTTTTCTGGTGGAGTCTGATGAGGTGCTGAGTCCTACCAAGTCTGCAGTCTGCTTTGGCGTTCCTTGGGAGACTTATTTGCGTTGCCGCCCTTCTCTGTTGAGCTCCATTTGTGTTCTGTCTAGTTTTTTGTTTTTAACTTTTTCAATTGTTACCTTTTTCTATCTCTCAGGAATGAAGCGAAGTAACTCAAAGAAAGACTGGTTCTTATCTGAAGAAGAATTTGAACTGTGGAACAGACTTTATAGGTTAAAAGACAGTGATGAAATTAAGGAGATAGCATTGCCTCAACCTTATTTTCCTTCTTTAGGAAATGAGGAACTCAGCCCAGTAAGTGGAACAGGTTTTCAGATGCTCTTTATGAAGTTTATTCTTTAGTAGTAAGTAGATAGTTGAATAAAAATGTGAACGTAACCTAAAAATGAAGCAGTTTAACACAATAGTAAAATCTAAGTTTCTTAAAATACAAATTTTCAAATATTACTTAATATAGATGTATTTTGTATGATTGTCATATTTTTGCATAAGTTCATGTTTTTCCTGTACACTTTTCACAATGTAAGTAATATATCCATAAACTAGCATAATCAACTATATCGTCATTTCCTCTGCATTATTTCTTAGCTTGCTTAATTGTGTTTTGGGATTGCTTTCACTTATTTTACCAATGTAAATACGGCTATTTTGAGCTGCTTTGTATAGATGCTTTTTCTTTTTGAGTTTATAGTCTAAACTAAATTGGATGTTATTGTTTATTTTGCCTAGTAGTAATAAATTTTTGGCCAACTATTGAAAGAGCAGAGACTTAATCATGAGGCTATATTGGTGGGAAAACAATTTCAGCAATTTTTTAATGAAAGTTTTAAGGGCTTGAACTATTATCAGAATTTGTATTTTATTCACTAATAAGGAGAATGAGAAATCGTAGTAGGCATGAAGCGTTGAGACCAGTATCACTGAGAAGTTATACATGCTTTATTCTTAGATTATAGAAGATAAATCTAACAAAATAGTAGTTTTGGAGCCAATAGTCTTCTTAAATATTTTCTTCGAGCATGCAGCTATGTAAGTTGAAGTGTCTTTTAGTAGTAACTCATGTAAATTATTTTAAGAATATATTTAAAAGGGCACTTCTAGATTTTATGAAATTATTTTTTTCTCCTGAGATTTTAGATTAAAGTACCAAAATGAATTCAAGTTTTTAGTTTATGTTTAGATTGATTATTTGTATTGGTAATTCTTAATAATCTACTTGTGTAATCTCAATGTGTGTGTATGTTTTTGTCATTACTTTTTGAATCATTGATCAAGGCTCAAGAACCAACCCTGGGCATTCGTCATCTCTCTCTCTCTGAATGGAGAGTGTGGCAGGATCATCCTCTTCCTACCCATCAAGTTGACCATTCAGATCGATGCCACCACTTTATAAGCATCATGCAAATGATAGAAGCGATGAGACATGAAGAGGTAAGATTGTATTGGTCCTTTCTCTTCCTAGTGTGAAGGTTGAACTAGAATATTTCATCTTTTTTCTTCTTAATTTGAAATCATTGATTGTTATTATATATAGAATTGTGGCTGGAAGTGCTTTTACTAAACAGCTTTTTATAAACTCATTAAGGAGTTAGTTTTCTGCCTTCAAATCACAATTAGACTTAATTAGTTAAAAGATTATCATCTATAAATATTGGTAGTCCAGGCAGAGTTGGCCTTTATATATACTTAATGATTTATGAAAATAATTTGTAAAGCTAATTCAGGATTTTTGTTAGATTGCTATTTATTGAAATAATATCTGTTACATAATTTATCTGTCTTGTATCATAGTGTGAGGCAAATATTGGTTCTTAATCATTTTTCTTTGAGAATAGTGAATGTATTATGAATATGAATTGAAAATACTTGGCTTAGAGTCCCAAGTCTACCACTTAATTGTGTAAGTTGACTAACTGCTCTGTGCCCCAGTTTTATGTAAAATGGAGATGATTATAACTTCATAATTTGTGTATAATTTACATAATGCATTTCACAACCTTATAGAACTGTCATGAAAATTAAAAGAACAATAACCAGCAAATAGTTATAGCTCTGATTTATATTTTTAGTTCAGAATACATGTGAATAAAGTAATTAATGTAGATAGATCCCAGCAAAAACTTCTCCCTCACATTATTACAGGTTTTTTGTGGGTCTCTGATATGCTAGGCTTTGATCATGTCCTTGAGGCGACCCTGGTGAGCAGCAAGCTGGGAAAGCATTCTGTCTGAATGAAACATAGACAGTACATACCAGTAGACAGGTAGTGCTCACATTAATCTTTAATGTTTTTATCTTAGTCATCAAGCCAGGGCAAATACCACTGCAAAGGTAATGTCAGTAATGTCAGAAATTAAAACTCTAGTTTTGGGAATTATTGCTTCATAGTTTACCTGTGATCTTCTCCTAAAACCTTTTCTAGAAAAAGCATCATAATTGAATATTTGACAGAGATCTGAAGGATGCAGTTGGGCAGACCCTACGTTTTGGACTGCTTTTCAAATCAAATAAATGGAATACACGTCCTTTAAATTTATGTAAACTCTGGCAGTTTCTCTGCGGACATACACTTCGTTCCGACACCAGGTCTACAGTTACTTCTCGAGGACCAGCATCCCACTTTTTGCCTCCTCCTGGAGGAGAAATTGGGAAGGCGTGAGCTTTAGCCAGGGCGCTCTGGTGGTGCTGGGGCTGGGCTGAGGGAGAGAGCATGTGACAGTCTGCTGCTTCCATAGGATTTATAGCCCGCGACACCCGACTTGGTCCAGTAGGGTCACTCTGAGTTGGAATCACCTGCAAGACAGTAATGTTTTCGTTGCACGCTGTAGTAGTAAAGGATCAGTAACTGTATTAGCAGTCAGGACACTTAGACACAGTTCTGTGTTCCTTTATTCCTGGTCTAATAGGTTAAGAGGTTAAAGTGTTTGGGCTGACTTTTTGTGTTACTAAGCCACTATACATACTAGCTGCTGAGAGTTACTCCTTCAATCACGCAGTAGTAGAGGAATCTCGAGGAACTGACCTGAGGAAGAAGGATAGTGGATGGTCAGTTTTAGCCACCAATTTTGAGATAAATAAGACATAAAAGTTTACTATAAGAGTTCTTGGTTCAGGCTGAGCCCTGGTGGCATAGTGGTTGTGCACAGGACTGCAGCCCACTGGGATGGAGGTTCAATTCCAGCTCCACAGGAGCAAAGGCTGGACCTCCTACTCCCACCACCAGAGGGCAGTGATGCCCCCCCTCCAAAAAAAAGAGTTCTTGGTTCATTTCCACCAAGACAGCCTTATTAAAGTTAGAAGTATGTTCCAAGCTGCATACGGTCTAGGAGATCTATATGTACCATGATTTCAGAGGCTCTAAAAGCTATTTATATATGAGTCAGAACAGATTCAGTGATACTGAGTTTGATTTTGCAGTTCTAAGTATGTTTTTATTATTATGTAATAATTTCTTAACTATCTAATGGTATTGCTATCTTTAGGAAACTAGCTGTTAAGCTTAATTAAATGTCAAAGTGAAAAAAAAGTAAACCCCAGTAATTTTATTCTTATTTTATGTAATATTAAACTTGTTCTTTCTACAGACACTTAATTGTGTTAAGTATGGGAGACTTAAAAAATTAAAAATAACTCAGAATAGTCTCATTTATAATTCTGTTTGACTTATCAGAATAAGACATAAAATGAAAATTATATAAAGTTATTTATGTGAGTGCTAAGCCCCGGTAGAGTAAGTGGTTGAGTGCGGGACTGCGGCCCGCGGGCTTGGTGGTTCAAATCCAGCAGCGGCTCTCAGGAACAGCACTGGGTAGCTCCCACGACCACCAGAGGGCAGTGATGCCCCCAAAAAAACACAAAAAAGGAAAAACAAAAAACCCCAGAAAGTTACTTAGGTGAAATGATATTGCTTAGAAAATAACATTGTCAAACATCTCATAGAACTGGTTTTGTTTTCATTTTTCTATGACTTACCATTTTCTTCTTTATAGGTCGAATGTGGTTATGAGCTGGAAATGAAATCTTACTTGCAAATGGAAGATCTTAGCTCAACATGTAGTGCTCCCAGGACTGAATTTGATCCTTTTGCTGATGGCACCTTTAGTAGTGACAAGAAGTCTTCAAAGGCGTATGTAAATCAAGGCAGTTCGTCCTTTGTGACAGAATATGAAGAAGAATGTGCTGAAAATTCTAAGCAATCTGAACTCAAACCCACTAAAATAGTTTCTATAAAGAACAGAAATTTTAAAGAAGTGATCAAAGATCAACTTCAAACCGACCAGGATGATTTTGTTACTTCTTTGACTACCAAAGGGAATGCTCCTGCTGAAAACACTTTTCAGGTAGACCTACCAAGTGGTAAATTGTTACCAAATACAGATGCTGAAGTCACCACCGTGAGCACTGCCAGTGAAAACAATGGGAATCAGACAGGGGCGTTATTAACAGAGTGTCAACTTGCAAATAAATCTAGTTCATGTACAGGAAACTTTTCAGATTCTGGTTATAACAGTTTCAGTGATGAAAAATCTGTTTCATCTAGTTTGTTTCTGCCATTTGAAGGAGAGCTTTATTTAGCTAGAACAGATGATCAGTTTTCGAAGGATCACTCATTGACAAAAGAGGTGCTATTTAATGTAAAACAGTTTTTATCTCATTCTCCTCCTCCTCTCAGTGAACTTTCAAATTTGGAATATGAGATCTCAAGGAGTCCTGTCCTCAAGAATTTGTGTTACTTACCCTCCCCTGAGCATTTCCTAAATGATAAATCTATCTGTTTGATGTCACCTTCAGCTGTGGATTCTCAATGGAATTTAGAATTGAATTCACTAAATTTACCCTCCTCAAATGTTAATCACCTTTCTGAAATAAGTTGCTATCATGGTACAGGTAATGATAAAGTTTATAATGCCTCAAACTGCTCTGGCTATGACAGTGATGTTCATAAAGATAATCAAGATGAAAGTTTGATGCCGAACAATCATGCTGAAAGAAACATAGTCCCTTCACAGTATTTAGTTAAGAAAAAGAATCATGATAATGACAGCAGTGACTTCCCAGCATTGTCCACTGATCAGAATGAGAGCTTACTATTGTTTGATGATGTCAATACAGAATTTAACGACACAAACCTTTCTCCCTGTAACAGTCCGTACAAACCTGTATGCACGACAGACACAACGGCTGTAAATGAAACGGCGATATCTCAATTCTTAATTTCTGATGAACTTTTGTCAGACAGTAATTCTGAATCCCAAGATCAGATCATGTGTGATGATAATAATTGGAAATTTCATGAAGGCTTAAGAGGTGTACAGGAGGAAAAACAGATGAATGAGGAATCTGTTTTTGACTGCTCTAAGGATTTATTCCCTATTACATTTGACTTAGGGTTTTGCAGCCAAGATTCTGATGATGAGATACTAGAACATTCACCAGATAAAAATAAGAATAGATTTCTAAATGATCTATCTGGAAGATCTAAGGAGAAAAGTGATGCTGATTACGTTCCAAGTCAAACGTTAATACCAGAAGATCTTACTGAAAGTTTTAGAAATAAAACCACTACCATCCCATCACGAGGAGATAAGCAGAGTCCAAATTTTGCAATTTTCCCAATGGGAGCAAAAAGTAAAGAATTTATATCTCCTGGTTATTCTCAGTTTTCGATGCCCGTAGGAGAAAAAGCAATGAGTACGCCACTACCCAAGTCACATGCGTTTAACTCATTGTCCAAGATGAAGGAGGAAATATCTGAAACACCAAGTTTTACTAAAGTAAAAGCAAAACGACAGTATTTCAAAGAGACATTGAATTCAAACTTTGATTCAAGACTATCTCCAGTAAAAGGGAAGAGTAGGGAACAAATCAGTCAACATCCATCCCATCAGTATTCTATTGAAGGTAAGATTTCATCTTTTAAAAACACATTCTATGGGCTGAGCCCTGGTGGCCTAAGTGGTTGAGTGAGGGACTGCGGCCCGCGGGCTTGGCGGTTCAAATCCAGCGGCGGCTCTCAGGAGCAGCACTGGGTAGCGCCCACGACCACCAGAGGCAGTGATGCCCACAAAACAAAAAGCAAAAAAAAAACATTCTAAGCTGAGGCCCAGTGGCGTAGTGGTTGTGTGCGGGACTGCAGCCCACAGGGTTGGTGGTTCAAATCCAGCAGCAGCTCTCCAGGAGCAAGACTGGGCTTCTTTCTCTCACCAGGGCAGTGATGCTACAAAAAACAAAAAACAAACCCACTTTCTAGAATTGGATAATGTATGAGAGGGCTTCAGAAAGTTGTGGAGAAATTCCATGATCTTTATCTTTCAGTTTCCTTTTTTTGTGAACTTTTTGAAACCCCCTCATATTTGTTTTCTTTAAGTTGATGTTTACTGATACAAGATTTATGTGAAATACTTGTATTTTATGTATGAATGCCATGGGAAAGGTATTAGCTTAGACACTAAAACAAAAGAAACAAGATTTGACTCTAGCTCTTGTTTGCAAAACATAAGCTGATAATGGGTGTTGTTTTTGTTTTTGTTTTTTTTTTGCTATGTACAAAAGGCATCAAAAAGTTTGTTGAAAAGTTTCGTTCTTTTAATTACCTTTTTTTTTTTGGTAAACTTTTCCATGCCTTCGGTCTGTATGCACATGAGAGTATGTATTCAGTGAAGCCTGTGGAAGTCAGCTCAGTAGGACTGCTTTGTGTTTCTGGGGTTCTTGGAGTTTTCTCCTTTGACAAGGTATAATCTTTCTACTTTCTCTCTCTCTCTCTCTCTCTCTTTGGTTTTTTTTGTTTTGTTTTATGGGCATCACTGTCCTCTGGTGGTGAGAGTAGGAGGCCCAGCCTTTGCTCCTGTGGAGCGGCTGCTGGAATTGAACCTCCATCCCGGTGGGCCACAGTCCCTCACACAACCACTACGCCACTGGGGCTCAGCCTCTCTCTCTCTCTCTCTTTTAGTGGAAAGTTTTTTCAGATTTTACAGTCTATATAAACTTGTTGTGTAAGTTCTGACTTACAGTGACACTACAGGACAGAAGATTTCCAAGACTATAAATCTTCATGGAAGCAAACCGCCTTATCATTGCCCATGGGAGGGTTCGAGGGTATGAACTGCCAGTCTGTTGGTTTGCCACTGACCACTTTAACCACTGTGCCACCAAGATACCTGGGTCTGTGTAAACATGGAGGTATACACATATATCTCATATATCTATATAAACATATCTAATTCTAAACAAATATTCCTTAACTCATTCTCTAGTGGTATTAAAAACCAGACCAAACCTGTTCTTGGCTTAAGGTGATTGTGTGTATTTCAGAGTAGAACTGCTACATAGGGTTTTTTTGGCTGTCATTTTCACAGAAGCAGATAGCTAGGCTTTGTTTCAGGGTGATTCCAGGTGGTTATTTACTACTAATTTTCAGATTAGTAATTAAGCACAAGCCATTAGCACCACCCCAAAAAGCCACCAAACCCACTGACTCATAGCAAACCTGTATGACTGCTCCCGAGTGTTTCAGAGGTTGTGAATCTCTATGGAGGCAAACAGCTTCATCCATCTCCAGTCATGTTGTTGGTTGAGTTCCAGCTGCTGACCTTGTAGTTCGCAGCCTGACTTGTAGCCCATTACACCATTAAGGCTTCCTAGTACCTTCCAGGGGACCCTGAATGAGTTATTAGGGAATATTTACTTAGTACTTTGTGCTCTACCAAATCCAAAGAGAGGATTTAAGATTGTTTGCACATAAATACAAACATGGATACATCTAATGGTTCATTAAAAAAGAAAAGTGTCCTGGGATGGGCTGTTTACCACATTTAGCTTTGTCTTCCTTAGAAGAGAGTTAAAAAAAGAAAAACAAATTGGATTTTAGAATGCTTACCTGCAAACCGGAAGCATTCAAGTATATCTGTTCGAGTGCACTTATTGGCACCACATGCAAGGAGACATGTTTTATGTCTACATGTTTACTCGCTGGATCACAGAGCGAATGCTTGCCTAGCGACTCACCTGTCGGTGCCGGATCCATCTACCAACTGCCTGAGGGAGGGGGATGGGCAGTCTACTTCTGTAAAACTGACCTTCTTGGAAACCCAATGGGACAGTTCTACTCTGTCGTGTTGCATCATTATGAATCAACTCAGTGGCAACAGACTGATAAATTAGTCCAAAACAGTGAATTACAATAACAAATATTTGTTAGTTTATATTGATCAGGAATTTGAGTTATTTAGCTGGATGATTCTGGATTAGGGTTTCTTGTGAGGTTACAATCAACGTTTTGCTTCGGGGTTTCAGTAATCAGAAGTCTTGATTGGCCTGGAAAGTTTGTATTCGGGTTTGCTTGTTTGAAACGGGACATGGCAGGCATGTAGGAAACAGCAATTCTGAAATCCAGCTGAACAGAGGTCAGATAGATGCTCCTCCTTTATTAGGACTGAAACTTGGAAATAGTTCATAGTTTTAGGTTTTGTTCCTTGGAATATTGTTCCTGCTGAATCATCTGTCTACAGTTTGCAACTGTGGCATTTTCTCAGTCTGCTTCCTTTTTGTTAGATATTTGGGGACCCAAAATCCTTTTTCATTTTTTTTCCTTTTTAATTTTGTACGGTTTCTGTCCATTGTAGCTGAATATGTTATTGCCAGTAGACTTTTTTGAATCTTTTTTGGTCTTCTATGAATCTAAGAGACATTCATTCTGCTGGGCACTAGCATGCCAACAAACCTGGAGACAGCAGCTTTAATAAGTTTCTAAAAAGACTTATGAATTGCAATGATCTGTGGGGACCTTTCTGAAAATGCAGAGAATGATTTTTATCTTGGGTGAATGGAACCTTTGCTTTTTCTGTGGTCTTAGCTTAGAACTTGCCACTGTCCCTTACCTTTACTTTTAGACCTTGTTTTTCCCTTCTGGATGTATCTTTGTCTGGAAGCCATTTGTTGTTCTTTTTTGGGGGGGGGCATCACTACTCTCCAGCGGTGGGAGTAGGAGGCCCAGCCCCACTGCTGGAATCGAACCTCCATCCCAGTGGGCCGCATTCCTGTGCACAACCACTACGCCACCGGGGCTCAGCCCTTGCTGTTCTTTTTTTTTTTTTTTTTTTTTTTGTGGCATCACTGCCCTGGTGGGAGTAGGAAGGCCAGCCTTGCTCCTAGAGAGCTGTTGCTGGATTTGAACCATCAACCCTGTGGGCTGCAGTCCCGCACACAACCACTATGCCACCAGGGCTCAGCCCTGCTGTTCTCTTTTTATGGAAGACATTTAAAATTTTTTAGCATTGTTTTCTATTGGGAAAAGTAGAGAATTTTCAAAACCTACAAATCCTAACTTTTTTGTGTCTAACAATCCTTTCTTTTGTGTAGTTTTCTCCTTTTGCATTTTACTGTAACACCCAGAAGCCATCAGGTGGCATTATCTTAAACTTAAACTTCTTGTCTGGAAATAACCTTACAGATCATGTAAATTTAATAGCTATACTTTGTACTTTTTTTTTTTTAGTTTTTTAGGCATCACTGCCCTCTGGTCGTGGGAGTAGGAGGCCCAGCTTTGCTCCTGTGAGCTGGAATTGAACCTCCATCCCAGTGGGCCACAGTCCCGCGCACAACCACTACGCCACCGGGGCTCAACCAACTTTCTACTTTCTTTATTACTGTAGTGATGCGAAACTTTTTGGCACTACATACAGATTTTCCTCTAGTACGCATACGATTATCCATTAAGGTTTTTTTTTTGGGGGGGGGGGGTGCATCACTGCTCTCAGGTGGTGGGAGTAGGAGGCCCAGCCTTTGCTCCGGAGCTGGAATCGAACCTCCATCCCAGTGGGCTGCAGTTCCGTGCACAACCACTACGCCACCGGGGCTCAGCCCTCCATTAAGTTTTTACTCATAGCTTTACTCAGCAACCTTCAAAGGCTTAAAACAAATATTTGTTATTTCATGATTTCTGTGGTGATGAATACAAAAGTGGCTTACCTGACTTTTTGGGTTCAAGATATTTCATAGACATGCAGTCAAGATGTTGGTTAGGGCAGCAGTCATCTGAAAGTTTACACAGACCTGAAAGATCTGCTCGTTCTAAGATGGCTCACAGTACCGTTCCCAGAGACCTCAGTGCCTTGCCACTTGACTCTCCATAAACTTCTTGATGTGTCCTTTATAGCATAGTAGCTGGTTTCCCCCAGTACTAGTTATATAAGAGAGGGATCAAGAAATGGAGTCCCAGGACCTTTTATGACCATTTATGTCCCACACCATTCCTTTTACTCTATTCTGTGAGAAGCCAAAAAGAGCCCTGGGGGTGTGGTGGTCTCCTGACTACAGTCTCAGTGATTGGATCCTCTTAGTTGCTCTGAGAGAGAAAGATGAAGATCTCTCCTATAAAGATGAAAGTCGTGGAAACTCAAAGGGGGCGGTTCTCCTCTGCCCTATATAATCGCGGTATGTCAGAATTGACTCAGTGACAGCGGGATGGGTGGTTGGCTCTTTTGGGTGGTGCAATGACTCTTGAATGAGTTAAGGGCAAGGTATTAATCCCATGTTCAATTAGAGAGGTCTGCGCTTCTTGAAGTGAGGAATATCAGAAATGTTGAACATACTTTAAAATTGACTACAGAGCTCTTACAAAAGGCATGTTGCAAATTTTTTCACATCCCCAGTGAAAATTCCATGAGAGCATAAAATTAGAACTTTATCTAAGAATATGAAACTTTGAAGTGTCTTTCATGAAATAGTTTCGGGCGGGGAGCTCACACAACTCTAACCACAATCCATATATCCATCCATTCTGTCAAGCACATTTGTACATATGTTGCCATCATTTTCAAAACGTTTTCTATTTGAATCCTTGGTATCAACTCTTTCTTTTTTTTCCCTTCTCCTCCCTCCCTCATGAACCCTTGATAATTTATAAATTATATGTTTTTCATGTCGTATACTGACCAATGTCTCCTTTCACCCACTTTTCTATTGTCCCTTCTCCTGCGAGGGAGTTATATGTAAAACATTGTGATGGTTTCTTCCTTTCTTCCCCCCTTTCCCCTGACACTCCTGGCATCACTACTCTCATTATTGGTTTACCCTCTTAATTTCAAGAGGACTAAGCATGTTTTGACTCTTCAGCTTGCAAAAAGATAAAAAACAAAAGGAAGACCGTAGATTTTGAGATGAATTTTAGAATCCTTATTAAAACTGCAGTTTTCTTCTGACCTTTTTTTTTTTGTAGAATTCTCAAAATTGGAAATGAGCAAAATTTGTGTTTAATAATTGACTTTTTGACCAAGTTCCTGCCAAATCTTCAGGAATGAATAAATGTCAAGATTGTCAAATATTTCCTAATATAGCCAACAATAAAGCAGACTGTTGGGATTGGATAAACTTAATTCTATTAACCAAGTTCATATTTGCTTTTATAAATTATAGGTGAACAATTATTAATAAGCAGTGAAAGTGAAGATGAGAATTTCAAAAGGAAAAGTAAAAAAATAAAAAGAAATGTTTTAAAATCCCCTGAGGTGAGTCATTAAGTAATCATTATGTAATCATAAAATAATACATTTTTTTATGTTGAAAACTCTTGTTCTCTTTTACTTTATTTTATCTAGGATCAGAAAAATTGTGATGCTGATTCTCCTGTTCGTGTTATCAAAAAGCGCAGAGTTCCTCCAATTAGAGTAAGTAAATAACAGAATGTATAGGAAATAAAGTTCCCTTGGGATAAGTATTTCAAGAAAAATATATAGGGCTGAACCCTGATGGTATAAGTGGTTGAGTGCGAGACTGCGGCCCCCAGGGCTTGGTGGTTCAAATTCAGCGGCAGCTCTCAGGAGCAGCCACGACCACTAGAGGGCAGTGATGTCCACAAAAAAAGCAACCAAAAAAAGAAAAATATAAATAGGTGACTATAGGCATATTTGAAATTAGAAGTGATTAACAGAAAAATTATATGATTAATAAACATGCAGAGTAATTCTCAATTAGTATTTCTATTTTATGTTGTTAGTTTTCAAAGGTATATTTTCTGAACACAATATACTTGTATTAAAATGTTTATGCTACCATCAAAAGCTGTCCTTACTTTTGTCAGTATACTTCAACTACTCAGCAAACTTCCTTTAGTACTTACAATGTATCTGCTTTGTTAGATGCTAAAGATACTAAAAAGAATATACTGTAGTCATGTCTTAAGTAATGTAATTGGAGAAAATGTTGAATTTCTGAGTTAAAACAATGCTTGAAATTTATTAGTCGATCATACAATTTGGGAATTTGGCAAAACACCCAGCATGCGATGTGACAGGAAGGAGTATTTACAGCTCAAAGACAGACTGCCCCTAACCCTCCCCAGGAGAAAGATGAGCTTCTGTCAAGGGTTACCGGTGTACCTCCTCTATCTGGTTCAGCTCTTTTCCACGGTGGCACTGTGAGTTGACATGACACAGTGGATTGCTTTGATTGGATTAGAGATAGAGTGGTGGGCCTCATAATCAAAATTTGTTATTTGTTATGTTGGTTTCTTGACGTGAAGGGATTCCTGCACATTTGGGCTGACTTTATTTATTTATTTTTTGGTTTTGTTTTTTGGGCATCACTGCCCTCTGGTGGTGGGAATAGGAGGCCCAGCCTTTGCTACTGTGGAGCCGTTGCTAGAATTGAACTTCCATCCCCGTGGGCCACAGTCCTGCACACAACCACTATGCCACCGGGGCTCAGCCCTTGAGCTGACTTTAATGGTCATATTTGCATGCTTCATTATTTTCTTGACAATCTGAAGGCAACAGTGATAAATATGTGTCTATTAGGTATATATACGTGTGTGTACATGTGCTTATATTTCCTAATTTAGTATTCCCTAAGTTAAATGGTTTTTAGATTTTAAGTATTATATACTGATAATATGGTTCTGGATAGTGAGAGGAATTTTATTTCTCTAAGAAGAGAATGTTGGCCAAATACTTAAATCAAAAAAGTGAAAAAAGAAGCAACTCTTTAGGAATATACTATGACACAGCAGCTCAATTGTTTCTTCTCATGAAAAAAATGTTTTGTATTATTATAGTCAGAATTATCCTCTAGTGATGAAAGTGAACGTTCTCTTCAACGACATCCCCATTTAGAAGATGTCAGTGATCATAAGAGGAATCTGAAGAGAGATGTCAAAGTTCAAAAAGGACACATGCACTTACAGGTACACATTTTCTACTTTCTTATTGGTAATTTTCTTTATTACACAGCTCATTTTATTTGATAGATAAAACATTGCTAAATTTTTATTTAATTTTGTTTGGAAGTTTTTTTTTTTTTTTTTAGTTTTTTAGGCATCACTGCCCTCTGGTGGTGGGAGTACGAGGCCCAGCTTTTGCTCCTGTGGAGCTGGAATTGAACCTCCATCCCAGTGGGCCGCAGTACCGTGCACAACCACTACGCCACTGGGGCTCAGCCTGAAAGTTTTATTTCTCTATGTATTAGCATGTATTTTCCGTCTAGAAAAAAAATGACACATTTTTTTTTTTGGCATCACTGCCCTCTGGTGGGAGTAGGTGGCCCAACCTTGCTCCTAGAGAGCTGCTGCTGGATTTGAAGCACCAGCACAGTGGGCCGCAGTCCCGTGCAAAACCACTACGCCACCAGGGCTCAGCCCCCAAAATGATGCATTTTGACACCAATTTTTTTTTAATTGAAATTTATATTTCATGCTGTACTACTTTTTTGTGTTCTTTTGTTTCTTCATATCTTGAAATTTTATCCAGTATTTTATTATGATGAATGACTTAATGAAGAAATTTAAGTACATTGAGAAATAATGTTTCAATTTTTTTTGATACAAAGAAAAAATTGAGGTTTAGAATGCTGTGTTTTTGTAGTAACTATATTGTTTGTATGTGTGTGATGTTGTACCTGGCAAAACGATTTAGCCAGAAGACTCAGGATATCTTATGCTTATAAAAAAGTTCACCTAAGGAGTTGAGCCCTGGTGGCGAAGTGGTTGAGTGCGGGACTGCGGCCCACTGGCTTGGCGGTTCAAATCCAGCAGCAGCTCTCCAGGAGCAAGGCTGGGTCTCCCACTCCCACCAGAGGGCAGTGATGTGCCCTACCCCCCCAAAAAAAAAAAGTTCACCTAAAGCATGGAATCCAGGACAGATGATCCCTTCAGGATCAGTGGTGAGAGTGGTGATACTGGGAGGGTAGGGGGAAAGGAGGAATAGAAAGGGGGAACCAATCATAGACAACAGAAAAGTAGGTGAAGGGAGATGTTGGGCAGTGAGATATGACAAAATAATAACTTATAAATTATCAAGGAGTATGAGGGGGGGAGCGGAGAGAGGTAGAGAAAATGAGGAACTGATACCAACCACTCAAGTGCAAAGCAAATGTTTTGAGAATGGTGGCGGCAACAAGTGTACAAATGTGCTGGACACAATGTATGTATTTATGGATTTTGATAAGAGTTATATGAGGCCCCCATAAATGATTTTAAAAAAAAGTTCCACTAGGTGACATGCTGACTTAATCTTTATTTTAATTGTAGCAGAATTAGTAGAATAAATTTTAAATAATACCTTACTTTTATCATTTCTTGCACTTTGCTATTCTCACTATCTTTTCTATAAAAAATCTTAACAAAAAATGTAATTTTCAGAAATACTGGCCATGGATTAAGAGAAAAATGAGTTATTTTAAGCTTATTTTCATGTTTTCTTATTTACCTCACATTAGTGTGTAGCTAGACAGTTTTTAGATGAAGAAGCAGAACTTTCCCAAGAAGACGCAGAATGTGTGTCATCTGATGAAAACGACCAGTCGGAAAATGAACAGGATTCCTCATTGCTCCATTTCTTAAACGACGAGACCCAACTCTCACAGGCTATTAATGGTAAATGTTAGGAGGATGTCTGTATTACGTTTAAACACAATTATTTTTAATGGTTTTACTTAAGTATTCAGTTTTCTAAGAAACAAAACTTTTTAAGGGGATTAAATTTGTGTATTTGGTCATTTGCGAACAAACTGAGTATTTTCTTTGCTTTAAATTTAGTTTTTTATTGGCTTTTGCTAATTTGAATATTTCACTGCAAAATGCGCTAGCTCACTGTCAAATGTTAACAAATATTTAGTGTCTCGTGTGTGCGTGAGATCATGTAAAGTGCTTGAAGAAGACATGTCAGTGAAAAAAAAATGGACAAAACTGCTGCCCTCATGAAGCCAGTGGAAGGAGACACATAAAAGGCTTAGTGAAAGATTCATAGGAGAAAAGAAGGAAAATGAATATGATAAAGATTTTAAGTTAGAGGGCTGAGCCCCGGTGGCATAGTAGTTGTGCGCAGGACTGCAGCCCACTGGGATGGAGGTTCAATTCCAGCTCCACAGGAGTAAAGGCTGGGCCTTCTACTCGCACCACCAGAGGGCAGTGGTGCCTAAAAAAAAAAAAAAAAGATTTTAAGTTAGAATTGGGGATATTAATACCGAACAGATAGAAAATTTCAGTAGCGTGATCAGAGGTATACCACTTTGAGAAATGATAGTTGCTATAGGGAATGAGCAAGAAAGTCTTTCAAAGGCAAAATTCTTAACTTTGTTTCTTGGGTAATTAATTTGGGCCACCTGTCAATAAAAGTTAATATCTTTTGTATAAAATAATTTTGTAAAGTTTGAATCATATAAATAGTGCCATAAATCCAAATTAAAGAACTTGTTTTCTGTTTTTTCATTTAGGTAATTTTACTGTGTATCATAAAGTGACCGATTAGGTCAAAGGTAGATAGATAGTTTGCTATTTTACTCTCTTGAATTTTTATTCTCTTCACACAGATTCTGAAATGAGAGCTGTTTATGTGAAATCTTTACATAGTCCAGTGATGAGCAATTGCTACAAGATGGTCCATAGGACACATGATAAAATGAACATTTTCTCACAGGTATGAATTATAAATATATGAGAGGCCTCAAAAAGTTCGCAGGAAATGCAATGAAAAGATAATTTATTTCATTCATGAACTTCATTTGAAGCTCCCTTATATAATAGATAGTTTCTTTTTTTTGGGGGGTGGGCCATCATTCCTCTCTGGTGGTGGGAGTAGGAGGCCCAGCCCCACTGCTGGAATTGAACCTCTGTCCCAGTGGGCCGCAG